>CM076581.1:1587729556-1587950049 GCA_034641835.2 Pinus albicaulis
GCGGCGCCGGTGCAGCTAGGTCACGCAGCGCAATGTAGAGCTACCATATGTGAGGATCAAGGTAACATAACAAATAGCTTTTATTTTGATTGTAGAGTGTAGAGCTGATTTACGTAGAGTGTAGAGCTGATTTATGTAGAGCTAGACTGTAGAGTGTAGAGATGAAAAAATAGTGTGGATTTCCATGTTTTTATGTAGAGCTGATTTATTTGGGTGATTTATTTTCTTTTTGGTATCTGCAGCAAGAAAAGCAAAAAGCAATGATGAATGAACTCGTAGGAAAAATGACAAATGTTTGCTGGGATAAATGCATTACAAGTGCTCCTTTCAGTGTTCATATTAGAGTAGATTTTAAATAGCTTACTTTTTGGAATAAAAATAACAGTATGGTTGTGAGGTTGAGTACATCTTTTCATCCAAATGATGACAGACATGGAGTCCCATAAACATGCGAAGAGTGTATACAGTATACAGAATTTACAGTATAAAAAAAATAACACATCTAACAGCATTTTCATGTCATTATGTCAGAATGTAACATTTTAATAGACGATAGATGTTCCTTCCTTACAATGCCGCATACAGTATGGAATAAATCAACCTTTGTGTGACAAGAAAAATATATAGCCCATCCAAAATCCACATCATAATGTGGTTACAACCAAAAACATATAACACCCCTATTCTTTATGGCCTTGAGAATTTTCAGTGCCAAACCCTGAGTTTCATGATTGAGCCAAGTAGGTTGGCTTCCCTAAGAAGGGTTGGTTAGGTTGTGGTTGATTGCTGCCATATAATTGAGACCAATTTGTCCCATCCAACCATGGAGGAATTGAGTACCCATACCTCACACTTGCGCTAATTGTAGGTGTGTGATGAGCATACATTGAATTCACACCTCCTGTGGTAGGAATAAGGCAAGTGGGTAAACCCCCATTTTGATAGTGAGGCACTTGAATGTTTATGAGGTCTTGATATAATGTTGTATTATTTGCAATATTGTCCAATGTGTTGGACATGTCCCTGGTTTCATTCTCATCAACTGTGCTTGCATTTATGTCAACCATATCAGTCATCCCTTGTTCCCTTTCAAGCATTTGTTTAGCCTTCCTTGCTTCATTTTCCTATCTTGACATTTGTTTTTGTTGCTCCTTCTCTTGCTTTGCTCTCTCTCTTTCAAGTCTTTCATCTGCTTGACGCTGTTCTGCAATAGCCCTTGCTGCCTTCTTCTCCTTGGCTTAAACTTTTTTTTTATTTTAAATTTCTGTTTTAATTCCTAAATTTCCATTTTTTTCTTTTCAAACTCAACTAGGAGTTTTATATAGTCTTCTGAGGTGAGTAACTGTGAACTTCACCCCAAACGAAGACTACCATGTGTTCCTTGCTTCTTTTTCATTGAAACTCTTTCTAATGGTAGTTTTAGGAACCGCCTAAGTAACTTCTCCCCCCCTCCCACCTGCATGTCATTGCTTGGCACTTCAGTATCTGTGGCACTTGATTGAACTATATTGTTTTCTTCATCTGGTGCCTCATTATGTGCTCCATCTTCTTCCATTGATCTATTGTCCACAAAAAAATGAATAATTTCACTGTCCAATTCAGCCATTTGTGAAGGTGTTGGCGAAAAGTCAGGTCTCGCGGGCAAGACCCAGGTCCAAGGGTTGTGGCCAACAAGGGGTCCGGTGTAGTCTAGGAACACGCCGGCATTTTCACCCTGCTCTTGGAGAGCAGTGCGTCTCACCCGAGGCGTGCCGCGACCACATGCATAAGGGGATGAGATCACTGGTAAGGAATACACCCGCAACCAAAGAAAGAAAGTGCATCCATTACATATACCCAATTACACATGCAAGATCACTAATTAAGTATTCGAACAGATCATATTTAAAATTTGCCTAAATCAGTGTAAACACGGTACAACACATGAACAACGTATTGAGGCAGCACTCCCTTATATTATTCTTAGACGAATACGCAGTTACATAGCTTTCTTCTGCGATAACTCATAGAAAGGACGAAACCATGGAAGAACAAAAGCATGGTCTTCACTGTTGCCTCTCACGCACATCCTTCCTCGAGTCTTGATCCTGCGACTTCTCCCACATCATTCAGCCCTCAGCAACAACCTCCTTCTTGGCGGGTGATCGCCTTTTATTCACCCAGCTCCTAGGTCTTGACTTCTACCATTGTGGAATTCACTGACTTTCAGCTTCTCTTCTGATGTCTGCATGTTCCACTTCCTGTTTTCTGCTGTATTTCTTTCATCTGCACTTATCTCTGTTCGATCTCCAGTTATCAAATGCTTCCGCGCCACCTTGGTAGCTCCGCAACTCTTGGTCGCTGCGGCGCGGTCGCGATTGCTATGTGCATTTATTCCGCAACTCAAAAAGAGTCGAAGTTCAAAATGTCTTGGCCAAAAGTTCAAAACTTAAACAAAAACAAGGGCCCCAACAGGCCCCGACCACAATTCTTTGACTCGTCCGCGAGTCAATCACAAATAACAGTTTCTATTTCCATTCCCCCACTGGCTTCCGTGCCCTGCTCTGATGTTCCTTCTTCTGCCACCCTTTCCTGCTGTACTCCGCCATCCGGTTGGCCAAACAAGGGCCCCAACTCCGGGACCCGGCGGAGTGTTGAATCTCTAAGCTCTGTGAAGGTCGCCACTGCTTGCTGCCATTCCTGCATAAGCAGGTCGGCGTCTTGAGAGATGCGGTTAGCGGCGGCTTCGTCAATGGGCGTCGGGGCAGCCCCGAACAAGGTGGCGAGCTGGGCTTCTGCCTTGGCATCCAGCTGGTGCATAGCATCAGCATGGGTGCGAAGGGGCGGACGGATCTCCCGGATGACGTGCTTGGTTGCTGCTGATTCGGCCTCAGTCTGCTGCATGTGAAGTTCCAGCTCGTCCGACTGGGCGTAGAGCTGATTCAACCTTGCAGGGTCCGTGGTCGCCTGAATGTCCCGGGAAATCTGTTACAGCTGGGCAGCAATGGGCTACGTCTTGACAGTTAACGTGAGTGAGCACTCTTGCAAACTGCGTAGAAGGGAAGAAGCTGCGGCTGCATTGGAATGGAGAGTTGCTTGTAGACTAACTTCCTGCGCCTGTTTGGCAGTCACCTGTCCTGAATGGTCACTGGGTGGATCTGGAAGGGTAGGCCGTGCGGCTAACGCCGCTTGTAACTCCTGGTTCTCCCTGCAAACAATAGTGAAAACTTCCCTGAGGTGATGAGCCTGTAGTGCGATAGTGTCCTCCTCGATTCTGGTGGGAAGTGGAGCATGGTGAGCCCGTGCAGCGGGCCATACGTTGGAGATCGCTTGGATAGCAATGTTGACTTGCTCCTCGAGGTTGGTCTTCTCCCGCAGCAACTGATTGCGCTGTTCAGTAAGCGTCGTGATCTGATTTCGCTGCTCGGTGCACCGCCGCTGTAGCTCGGTGTGAATCTGCTCGGCCTTGAGGGCCGCCCGCTGAATGAGCAGGTACAGCTGTGCTGGACTCAATTGTTCTGCATTTGTTGTGCTGGGTGCACCCTGTTCTGGCGTCTGTTCGCCCATGGCCGCTGGTCGGCCTGAAGTCTTTGGAGGATGGACTGGCGTCTGCTGCTGCACCGAAGTGGCCATATCAGGCTCCGGCCGGTCCTGTTGCGTGGTCTGCTCTGTGGAAGGGGCGGCCGAATCAGCCCCAACTGTGGCTGGCTGGACAGATATAGTTGGAAGAGGATCCCGGGATGTGGCCACGGGGTCAATAGGTGGTACCACGGCTGCAGTACTGGAGGTGACCTCCGCCCCGTGGTCACCGCCGAAAAGTTCCCGGATCAAAGAATCGGACACAGTGGCTGATGAATTGGACGGATTGGGGGAGGTGGCATGGGGTCGGCTGGTGGAGGGGGCGGTAGATGGAGTGAAAGAGGTGCGAGGGAGACGAAGATTGAGGAAATCGGCCGGATCAATCAGCGGTTCCTCCGGAATCAAAGTTGCTGTGGGCGGCGTGGCTGGTGGATCATCCTCCGTAAGATCCACCACGGGATCTGTGGCCGTAGTGCGGGTCCTCTTGGATGGAGGTGGGTCGGCGGAATCGGGTTCGGGGCCCGATTCACCCATTGGCGTGATGAGGGGGGTGGCAGAAGTGAACAGGTTAGTGGGAATGGGGGAAGTGAGGGGGGCGGTGTTGGAGAGACCACGGGACCGATTAATACGAAATTCAGTAAAAGAAGGAAATATAGGGGCGCCACTGGAAACAACCTGGGTTGCCACGTTGAGTCGCCGTGCCTGGTCATTGAAATGCTCAACGATGGGGACCAGCAATTCAGGCAGGTCCGCTGCGGTCTCAGCTGCATCTGGTGTGGTCTCCGCCGCAACTTGTCCGCGATGGGGACCAGCGATTCAGGCAGGTCCGCTGTGGTCTTCGCTGCATCAGGAACTGAGAGAAGAGCTCTCGGCATCTTGGCGCGTCTCTGATAGACTTGGACGATTCTTCTGTAACTTCCTGCGAGGTGTTGAGTGCTCTGATACTGCGAATGCTCCGGAGTCGCTGCAACTTCCAAATTGAACTGGTCCGTCATCTTTGTGCTGATAACCTTCATGCAAATTGGGCCATCTGCTGGCACGCGCGGAGTTGATGAGACTCCATAACAGTAATTAATTCTTGCTATCTTTCTTGCCTGCGATAATCATGCGATCAATCGCAGGCCTGTGTGTAATCTGACAGTTGCTGACGGCGTCATGGGGATATGGGCAGACTCGACAGCTGAGGGAACTGTGGTTGATGGCAAATGATTACGGTATGATTACTGTCCATTAAGGGAATTTATGACCAAATCTGAGCTATCCTACGGACTGACAAAAGGACTGACGGAAATGACCTGGACTGACACTGGCACGAGGACGGATCCTTCGTGCACGACACGCTGGATTGGAGTGGCGACATGCTGGACTGGCGCTGCGACACGCTGGACTGGCGCTGCGACATGCTGGACTGACCCGCCCCGACCACAGTCGGTTGCGGTAATGTTCCCGCAACTGACTGGTTATTTGACTGAGTACCGACAATTGGAAAGGACTACCTACATTCATCCCGGTTGCGGGAGAGTTATTCAACTACGCTACTCTACGGGTTCTCTCGGTTGCGAGAGTTATTAATGAAAAGTGAGAAGTGCCTACTCCTGGTAGGGCTTCAGGCGTGCGCCATTCACCCATCCCGGAAGAACTGTGCCGTCCAGTTGTGCCAATCGAACGGCTCCTGAGTCGCGGATCTCGATGACAAAGTATGGTCCCAGCCAATGCATCTGGAGCTTGCCTGGAAACTTCTGGAACCGGCTGTCGTATAAGAGAACTTTGCCGCCAACTTGGAAGGCTTTAGTTTTGATGTGGCCGTCGTGCCATGCTTTCTGTCTGGCCTTCTGAACCGTCTGGTGGAATTCTGCAAGAAATCTGGCCTCATCCAGCTCCTGTAGCTCTTGGAGGCGTTCCCTCAGTGACGCCTCTTCTGAGAAGTGAAGGGACGTTGCGATCAAAAGGCTGGGTACGGTGAACTCGGCGGGAATCACAGCTTCGCGGCCATACACCAACTGGAAAGGCGTCTGGTTGGTCAAACGTTTTACCGTGGTCCGGTAAGCCCATAATGTCGTTGGTAGCCGCTCATCCCAATCATCCCGCTGGGCGTTGCAAATTTTTGTCAAGCCCTTTTCAAGAATCTTATTGAAGGCTTCCATCGTACCATTGGCCTGCGGGTGGTATGGGCTACTTTTATGATGCTGAATCATAAATGTGTCCAATAGTGACTTGACCGTGGCATTAATGAAATGCGTACCCTGATCGCTGGTTAAGCTCCGTGGGCAGCCAAAGCGGCTGATGATGTGTTCAAAGATGAACCGGGTAGCGGTCTCTGCCGAGAAGTCGTGTACCACTGCTGCCTCAGCCCACCGTGTGAGGTAATCCGTCGCGGTAATGATGTACCGGGCTTTGGAATGGCGAGCGACTGGTGCGATGGGGCCAACGAAATCAACAGCCCACTTTTCAAATGGCCGCAACACATGCACTGGGTGTAGCGGAAGCTCGTCCCTGTGCGAAGGCCTTCCCGTCCTCTGACAAATATCGCAACGTTTCACATAGGCCTTACAGTCTGTATGTACCATCGGCCACCATAGGCCAGCTTGAAGCACCTTCCTTGCGGTGGGTTTAGCACCCACATGTCCTCCCGCAACACCGCTGTGACATTCCCACATCACTGCTTCCCGCTCGTGGTCAAGAACACACCTGCGCAACACCTCATCCAGGCCCAGTTTGTACAGCTGCCCTGCGATCAATTGATAATCGGCCGCCCGGACAACCAAGTGGAGTTTCTGAAGAGGGGTGTAATCCTCAGGGCACTGTCCCGTGGTCAGATACGTGGCAATGTCAGCCAGGTAGTCTGGTACTGCTTCGACTCGGAATAGATCAGCATCCGGAAGCTGATCGTCCAACGGACCTTCGTTCTCTCCCGTCTCCAACCTGGATAAGTGATCGGGACCAAAATTCAACCTGCCAGGCTTGACAATCACCTCAAATGTGAACTCTTGGAAAAGTAGAAGCCATCGACAGATTCTTCCTTCCAACACAGGCTTATTGACCAGATATTTTAATGCCGAATGGTCCGTGAAAAATGTAAATTTGCCGCCCAGAAGGTAGTGGCGGAACTTCTGGAGAGAGTACACCATCGCCAACGCCTCCCGCTCGGTCGTGGTGTAATTCTTCTCCGCATTCGATAACCGTCAGCTGGCAAAGTATACGGGGTGGTCAACTGTCGTTTCCTCGGGTTGCGCCAATACAGCGCCAAGTGCAATCCCGGACGCATCAATGTGCACATGGAACTGCTTGTCCCAGTCGGGATGAACAAGTATGGGCGCCGTCGCCAACTTCTCCTTCAATGTGTCGAGTGCCTTCCTGCACTCCGTCGTCCACTCAAACGCTTCTAACTTCCGCAACAGTTTCTCCAGAGGGGCAGTGATTTTGGCGTAGTTGCGGATGAAATGCCGGTAGTATCCTGTGTGCCCGAGCAGTGCTCACAACTACTTCACAGTCTCGGGGGCCTCCATGTGGACGATGACCGCGACCTTGGCAGGATCAACGCAGACCCCTTGCTTACACACCACGTGACCCAAGAGTGTGCCGAATGGTACTGCAAAAATACATTTCTTCAAGTTCAAGGAAATCTGCAGCTGGCGGCACCGGTCGAACATAACACGCAACAGGGAGGCATGTTTCTTCAGCAGGCTGTAAACAGTCCAATCGTCCATATAGACTTCCAGGAACTTGTAAATGTACTCCCGGAAAGCCGCAATGACAATCCGGGAAAACACAGCCGGTGCGTTCTTCAGACCAAACGGCATAACGTGGTATGCGAATGATCCCCACTCAGTTGTGAATGTCGTCTTTGCTTTGTCTTCCTCGGCGATGCGCACCTGATGGTAGCCCGAAAACCCATCAGTGAAGGAATAAGCTTCGTTTCCCGCGACATGATCTAGAACTTCGTCGTTGAAGGGAGTGGGAAACGGATCGTGAATACAAGCATTATTCAAACTCCGATAATCTACGCAGACACGGATTTCCGCTTTGTCCTTCTTGTTCTGGATGACAATGGGACTTACCCACTCGGCTTCTTCTACTGGAAAGATGAGACCCGCAGCCAGCATCTTGTCGATCTCCATCTTGACCTTCTCTTTGATACGTGGATTCAACCGGTAGGGTCGGTGCTTCACTGGCCTGGCTCCTGGTTTCAGTGTGATGCGCATCTCGCCCAGATCCCCCTTGATCCCCTTCAGGTCCGCAACTGTTGACGGAAATAAATCTTCATACTCCCGGAGGAGGCTGAAAATTTCTCTTGTCGTCTCCTCGTCCCAGTAATCTCCCACCGTTGCCAGCTTAGGTTTCTCCTCCGTTCCAATGTTCAGCTTCTTTGTCTTTAGGGGCTGCAAATGGACTCCTTCTGTCGTCGACTCGTCGCGGATGCTGCGCTCGCCTTCCTTCTCGTCAAAATAGAGATGCCTAAGGTCCTCCAAACTATCATCCTCCGGATCGCCGTCAATTCGTTGGCAAACCAATTTGCGCTTGACCCCGGAGCGTGACGCCACCTGGCCCTCATCAGGCTCAGGCTGGCGGAAAAATAGAACCTCCTTGACGGCTTGTAGGGCCTGAGATTCCTGCGCCGTCTCCCCTTCGAACGAGAAGCTCTGGACGAACTTTTCCGCGACTGCTTGCCAGGAGCGGGTTCCCCGTTTCCGCTCTTCCTCCAGGTACCAGGCCTGGGGAATTGTACCCAAGGAGTGGACAAACCTGTGGACCCACAACTCCTCAGGATACCTTGCGCTACGCCACTGTTCCTCGCATGCCCGCAAGTGCTGCCGCGGGTCGGAAGCTCCATGATGTTTAAATGTAATGCAGGGCCCTTCATCCTCTTTGAAGCATGCCCGTAGAGCATCCGCCACACGCTCCCATCGCAACAGAGTGTTGCGGTGATTGTTCCACCATCGTCCCGATGTTGACTTCAAGGCCACATCCAAAAGTGGTATCCGGCTTTCCTCTGGGACCCGGTCTTCCACCTTGGCAATAAAAGTATTCACCGCTTGCATGTTTGATAATGTGGGGTATCCGCGGATCTCAGTCCCTACCCACCGGACCTTAGCGATGGAGGCACATCTCCGCGTGGTGGTCTCATACCCCCCTTGCTGCCAGTCTTCCCACGCAAGCTCGGATCCGAGCTCCGAGCTCTGCACACTCCGCCAACTGATAGACCCTGTTGCGGTCGGGTTGATGTAATCGTCCCGCTTCCCTGCAGTCATCTGATAGAGATGGTCCATCATCTGAGCATCCTCCCGACTGTCCACCGGTTCTGTGTATTGCGGACCCTGATACGGGTCGAGAGGCTAAGTGACCCTTACCTCCCCATCCTCAAAAATCATCAGCTCCTTCTTGAGGTCGATGATTGCGTAATTCTCAAAAGCCCAATCAATGCCAAGTAAAGCAGGATAGGGGTCCTTATCGCCCATGATATCAATAACCTCAAAGTCGGTGTATGTCTTCACCCCCGCCACGTCGACCTTGACACCCTCGAGTCGGCCGATTGGCAAAATACAGTACTGGTTCGCCATCCTGAGTTGGATTGGGGAATAGGCGAGCCGTGGCTTTCCAAGAGCCTCCCATGTTTTTCGCGGCAAAATATTGACGTCGAATCCCAAGTCCAACATGGTGTCACTGATTTGGAATCCTGCGACCTGCATGTTAAGCCGGAATTCTTTGCCTGTTCGTTGCTTGTTCCGCTTGACACGTTGCACGTATTGAGGCCTAGCGTCCACCGGATTTCTGCGTTCTGCACGCCCCTGCAGTGCTCCGTCTAAAGCATGCTTGAGCTGCTGCCACAGCTCAGTGTTATCAACAATCCTGAGGAATAGCCGGAGCCAATCCTCGACCACAGCATTTGCGGCGTTCTGCGCACCGGGTTCCGGCCGCCAGGGCTCCTCCAGCCCTCCCTCGTTCCGCAACTGGGTGAATGCCTCAACCGCCTCCTGAAAATACTTCTTCTAGACTTCGGGCCTGATCAACTTCCTTGGGGATGCTGACCGAACCACTCGTGCTGGCTCCTTCTTGTGGGCATCGTCTCCCGTCTTCTTTCCACCCCATGTTACTATCGCAACATTCTGCATGTCAGGGGTTGCGGTGCTGCGCGGTTCTGAGTTTATCAGATTCGCTCCCCTCTGCCTCACCCGTTCTTCCCACTTCTTGATGAGCTCCGGACAGTCTTCTGTAGCATGGGCGTTGACCCGACACTGGGAACACCAGGGTCGTCACGGAAGGGGACATTCTCGAGCCACATGACCCTCCTGGTCACAGTTGTAGCACTTTACCGGACCACGTCCTCCGGTTCGGCCTCCCCGCATGCCGCCACCTCTTCCCCTTGGGGCCTCGTTCACCCTGTACGAGGGATGATCCAATCGATCCGCAAGAGCGTCAAGCGCCCTGCACTGCTCAATATTGTGAGTCGTAGACACACAGAATTCGCAGTATACATTATTCGGCACCATGGAGTACTTCTTTAATATCGGGCACATCCGAGGAGGATGCCCCATCGTCCGACAAATCTCACAGTACTCTGTGGTGGAGGACCCCGGTTGCGGTGGGAACCCCACAAAGGTCTGTTGCGGCTGGTAGACTCCCTATGGGTTCATCGCCGCGCCACCCCCTGGTGGTGGTCCCCCCTGAATTGCTGCAACTGAGGGTCCAACTCCGGCGTCGCGCAACCGAGGACATTCGGTTGCGACGTGTCCCTCGACCAGGCAATGAGTACACCAAACATTCGGTCGCGCTGGTCTCGCTGGCTGAATTTCCTTGAGCTTTTCAGTCAAGCTGGCGATCTGGTGTTGCAACCCTATCAGAGAAGGGTCTTGCGGGGCCAGCCCCCCCCTGTATTCCTGGGGGTATCCCGCCATGGCTTCAATCTTCATGGCCTGCTCCAAAGCGTCCTGTAGATTATCAATCTTCTGCTGTGTGAGAGGGGTTCGTGTCAAGGGGAGCAGAGCCTTGATGAACCAATCCCTCTGGTGGTTTGGATCGATCGGGTAGCTGAGTTTCCCGATCGCATCCTTGAATCGCCGCATTAACTCCCACGCGGTCTCTCCTTCCTTCTGCTTAATTTCCCACAGCTCTGACAGGCCTTGCTGGTCTGTCTGGGGGAGCTTGAATTCACGGACAAAATCCCGCTTCACATCCGCAATTACAGGGTTAGGGTGCGCCTCGGACCACTTGATGAACCAACGCAGAGCTCTCTCTCTGAGCGTGGTTTGGAACTCTATTAACTTCCCTGCATCCGGCGTCTGTCGAGCCCTCCAGATGGCTTCGCACAGATACCAGTGTTGTTCTACGTCGTCGTTTCCCCGGCCAGAGAACTCTGGGTACCGGGTGAAAGATCCAGCCATGTATACTTGCGGAGAATTAACCAGGATAAAACCTCCGGGTCCTGGTTGCGTAACGGTCCCACTAGGGAAAATACTACTACTAGTAACGCTGCTGCTACTGGGCGTTACCGACGCCGCTGAACTACTATATGATTGACTTAATGCTTGTAACTAAATAAAAATATTTCTTAAAGGTTGATAAAGTACCAGGGGAAGGTCGGGATCCTGGCCATGCGGAAAGCGGGACGTAGGGCTGCCTGGAGGGGTGGGTGTCGTCTGATCCTGGAACATCTGCTGCATCACGCTGTGCCATTCGTCATCGGAGCTTTCTTCGGGCTGCATCTTTCCATTATCTTCGCTAGTCGTTACTTCTCTTTCTCGCGTCGCTGGGCTCCCATGCACCCACTGTACGTCCGCTTCCGTCCCGTCTCCTGTCCGGGTATCCAAACCCATGGTTCTTGTCTTCTGAGGCGCCTCCTTCTGATTTCTCCTCTCGATTTCCCTTCTCTTCAAATCTCTCATTACCCTTCTTCGCCACCTATCGGCGATCTGTGCCCACCGATGCGCACGTGACTCCCGCAACTTGCATGCGGCCTCAACGTCCATCCCCCGCTCCCCACTCTTACAGTCTACACAGCATCGGTCCCCTCAATCCTTCCCCCAGTACGGGTGGTTTACTCTTCCATACTCGTTTTGTGGAATTCAATCAACCCTTCGTCCACCATCAGGGCTTTGATCCACAGCGGAATCTCCTTCAACAGCTTCCCCCTCAGCCCTGAGTGAAAAACAGCCTCGGCCTTCGAGAAGGATTGGTAACACTCAGCGGCAAACTCCACAGCGTATCCTTCCAACGTGGTCCTCACCCAAAAATCCACTGCGCGGGTTAGTTCAGTATCTACCCGATGCAGTGCTACCAGGTCTTCGTGCGCCCACTTGCGGTTTATCTTCTGCAAGCCTTCTTGGGGCACCGTCGCTCGTAACCTCCGCAACCAGTTGTAAAGGTCCGTAGGGAACCTTCCCCAGAAAATTTCGTACGTATCACTAGCTGAGTCAGAGAAAAGAACAAGTTCCCTGATCGCCGCCTCCTTTTTCTTGGTCAGCTTTGCTTGTTGAGCAATGAACTGGTCAAGATGATCATCCCACCATCGCCGTATTGCTCCTTCAAAAATCCTCGAGACCATGATCTAGATCCCCTCAGAACATGCAGTTCCCGGCAACGGAACCATTTGTTGGCGAAAAGTCAGGTCTCGCGGGCAAGACCCAGGTTCAAGGGTTGTGGCCAACAAGGGGTCCGGTGTAGTCTAGGAACACGTCGGCATTTTCACCCTGCTCTTGGAGAGCAGTGCGTCTCACCCGAGGCGTGCCGCGACCACATGCATAAGGGGATGAGATCACTGGTAAGGAATAAACCCGCAACCAAAGAGAGAAAGTGCATCCATTACATATACCAAATTACACATGCAAGATCACTAACTACGTATTCAGACAGTCGCAACTTAAAATTTTTAAATCAGTGTAAACACAGTACAACACATGAACAACGTATTGAGACAGAAATCCTCCTTTATATTATTCTTCTGGCCGAATACATGATTACATAGCTTTCTTCTCTGATAACTCACAAGTCGGATACAGATGGGTTTGAGAACAGAAAGGAAGAACATAGAAAGTAAGAAACCATAGGAAGAACAGGCATGATTCTTCCGCAGCTGCTCTGCGCATCCTTCCTCAGGTCTTGATCCTCACGACTTATCTCGCATCCATTCAACCCTCAACAACAACCTCCTTCTTCAGCTGGGTGATCGCCTTTTATTCACCCGCTCCTCGCGACTGGCAGCTTCTCTGTGTCTTCACTTTGGCTTTTCCCAGCTTCTCTTCTGATGTCTGCGTGTTCTACTTTCTGTTTTCTGCTGTATTTCTTTCATATGCACTTATCTCTGTTCGATCTCCAGCTATCAAGTGCTTCCGCGCCACCTTGGTAGCTCCGTAACTCCTGGTCGCTGCGGAGCGGTCGCGGTCGCTATGTGTATTTATTCCGCAACTCAAAAAGAGTCAAAGTTCAAAATGTCTTGGCCAAAAGTTCAAAACTTAAACAAAAACAAGGGCCCCAACAGAAGGTAAGTTCATGCTTGTTCATTGGTTCTTGAGACACTGTGTTCGTTCAAATTAATCATGGCTTATGCCAGCCATGATGGTGGGTTTACTTGGCTTGGCAATGTCAATTGGTCATTTTCAATGTCATTAACAATATCAACAATTTCATTTTCAAATACATTTGCATTAACAATATTAGCAATTTCATTTTCAACTACATCTGCATTAACAATATCAACAATTTCATTTTCAACTACATCTGCATTGTCAACTGCATGTTCAACAGTGTCATTAACACTATCAGCAGCAAGAGTTCCATCTTCTTGAGTTGGTAGAACAACTTCCATGTTGCTATCAATTTGTTGATGAATATACTATATTTCACATACCTTCTCATCATCATCAGCATATAACTGTCCCTGAGATAGGGAAATTATATTACCAACTGCAACCACATCAACATGTTCATGTACTTCTTCTTGCACTTCATGCTCTTCTTCCTGACCATCCACATGAAAATCTTGGCTACAAGCAATATCATGCATAAGAGAATCATAATTTAGTGGCCATATTCCTGTCCTCCTAAAGCTAGCCTTGATATTTGATGGTGTCAGCGCCCTTTCAAAAGCCTTACTTGCAAGCTCTGCTAACTCGAACCTTTTCACCTCAACCCCTGAATTTTTTGCCATCCATGCAGCACGCTCAGACCTAAAATAGTTTATGAAAGGGCCAAACACACTAACATCAAGGGGTTGCAATCTGTGAGTGGTATGAGCGGGCAATGTTAAAAGGTCAATGCCTAAATTTTTTGCTTCCTCAATTGTTTGTACAACTGTCTAGCTTTCATGGCCATCTAATATCAATAGGTGTCTGTTATTAGGTGAGACACCACTTGGCACAGATGCAGCAAAGTGGCAAAGCCAATTTAAAAAAAGTTCTTTAGTCATCCATGCATGGGGATGTGCAACCATGCATGCTCTTGGTTCACAGTTTTGTATATAATTTTTCAACTGATTTTACCTTTGAATAGATAAAATCCTGGGATTGAAGCACCAATTGCATTGACACAACATAAAATGGTTATCCACTCCCTACTCTTAGGCAAAATCTTTGGTACATTTCGGCTGCCTCTCTTGGTAATTACCCTCATGCCACAATTCCTTCCCGCCCGTAAACCTGTTTCATCACAGTTCCATATATGGTCTGCTGCATAATAATATTTATCGTATGCACTAGAAAGAGTGTCATAGAACTTACATACAACTGCAGGGCACAAATTTAATGCTCCGTCTCTGTCAAGGCCCTCAGCTCTATGCAATACAAGGTTTGGATGCCTTTTTTTAACCCAAACCACCATGATTTCCCAGGAAACCCATCTTTGAATGGGTTTGGCCTCCCTTGACAGATTTGAGCAACTGTAGATTTGAGTTGTATCAAATCTAGCCCATGTCCCAATTGGGCCATTTATTTACACCACTCAAACACCTCGGCCTCCTCCTCTTCAGTCATAACTGTAATAGGCCGTTTATGTTTGGTGTGAGTGAGCCCATTTATCCAATAATGTATTGATGAGGGAGGAATACTATGTTTCTTTGCAAATGCCCCAAAAAAATATCCATTGAACTCTATGTCATCAATTGTAACTAACATTTCTTCTTTTTTCCAACCTCTTATAGCGCTGATCTTTTTAGTTGAAGTTGTGCCTTGGATTGTGGTTGATGGTGGCTCTGTGACTGATGGTGTCACACCATTAGCTTCAGCCACATGGTCATCCTCAACAACATTTCTTGGAGCATTGTTAACATTGAGATCACCTGTTCTTTCTTCATCTGATAAAGTGCATCGCAGCTGGGCACCCCTAGTCACTCTTCTGTCACTTCTCCTTGTACGATCTACATAACTCACTCTTGCCATGGATGCAACTACCTGAAGAATTATTGCATTCTTTTAGTTAAGAATAATTGAAAAGAATGCTTTCATACAAGCCAAACATCATCTGGTAACATCATCTCTTCCCATTTATAACAATTTATAACAGTTTACAATTAGTTTGTGTGTTCATGCCCAAGGTTTCTGAATGCCTTTCCTTCTGTTACACTTTTCTTATATTCTGTCATGTCATCTTTGATTCCTATGATCCGTCAATGCAGAAAGATATGTTCGGTTCATGTTCAAATGATACAACTTCTATGCTCAACAATTGCAGATAGATATATTAACTTGCAATGCTACAGCTTGTATGCTCAGCTATTGTAGATAGATATGTTAAATTCAAATGCTACAACTTCTATGCTCAACTACTAAGATATTTTCCACAGGCTTCTATGCTTAGCTACTCATGTTTTGGTTTTGGTTATTTGTTTCCAGCTTCTATGCTCAATAGGTTTTGCCAGTTGTTTTACTTGGCCTACGAGAGTTTGATTGGATTTTTTACATTGAGGGATTTAGCCTTTTGGATTAGTGAGCTTGAATTGAATTCCAATCTGATCTTTTTTTTTCATTTGAATTCATTTTGTACCCTGAAGCTGAATTGGGTAAGTTCAAATGATTGGGTAAGTTCCACTGTGCACTGCCTTTATATTTTTTGGATACAGAACAATCTGATCATAGTTACTAAATTCGTCATTCCTAGCCCTTTACCTGAATCTGAATCATCATAGAATCAGGGTATTGCTGATCAAGGAATTACAAATTGTGGCCAAAACTCAGGGATTGAGGTGTTGAATTTATGAAATCTATAATATGTTTTAGTTTCAATTCCAATGCTTCCTTATTTACCAAAATAAATTAGCATCTTACATAACAGGTTCACTTAGCATCTTACATATCAAGTTCACTCAAAGAAGATCATTATATTGTTTATTATTTTTCACAACAACGTCAATTCCTCATAAAGCTCATTTTTCTGGGCCAATAATTCATGTCACTCTACTTTATGGGAGGCATTCAATCTGAGGTGCATTATTTTAGTTCCTTTTATCATAAATTATAATTGGTTTCTAATAGAAGAATTGAGGCTTAATTGAGAAATATTACTTTTTTTTTATTCAAATGAAAAAAGAGAGTACAATTTACAGATGTTTCTTCTCTGTGCTTTGAGCATCTGAATGATCTGTAATACTTTTTGCAAGATCATCTCTTGTCAGAGAGATACGTTAAATTTTGTCAGCTTAGAGACCTACAACAAATCTGTTTTTGTGACCTACATCAAATCTATTTTTGTCCTGAATATTTTCAAAGACTAACCAAAATTACATTCCAAAAAGGAATTGAAATATGGGATTTTGACAAAACAATTTTTTTTTTTACTGGTAGCATGCATTCTCTAAATTCAGAATGTTGTTTTGTACTCTCCTTGTTTTCAATAGCTGCGAGATTGCACTGTCCATTTTTATACTAAGTGGAGGGGATTAAAATTTAATTTAAATGTTCCAGCTGAATTGAATAGTTTGATTGGACCTATAAACCCTGAAGTTTCTCTAAGAATGTACCCAGGATCCATCAATAGAGCTATTTTAGATAACATGTCCGCAATCCTGTTATATTCTCTGAAAATATGTTGAAAACTTCTAAATGACAAATTCTCTGGTCTAGTTTTCCCGTGTGTATATTAAAATGTCTAATTGGTTTCTAATAGAAGAATGAGCCTTAATTGAGAAATATTTCTATCACACTCTACTATATAGGAGTTTTTCTCAAATCGCTTTAATATCCACTTAAGTTGTTCTTATGAAGAAAGTCCTCTAATTAGAGCCATAGTGGGTTAATAGATATTATGCTTAATCTCTAGCTTAGTATGAAGATAATGACACTATATTAATTATGTAATATAATAAAGTTATAGTATTATTTATACTAGTAATCTTATACTCTACTTAGCTTAGGAACTACAACTAGAACTACTAGCAAACTATTACTCACTAGAGACAAAATCCTCTAACTAATTGCATCTTCATCAAACCCTGAGATTAATAGCCCTGAACTGAGCTATGGTACAAATACCTTTGGCTTGACTTCATTGGTTTTGATATGAGCCAATGGGTGACTGTGGGTGGTTTTTGAGGACTATTGGTATTAGGTTCAACCGATGTGGTCTAGAGGTTGAGTGTTATATATTATGCATTACTAGTTTCATTCCCAAACCTCCCCGTGGTCCCCACGTTATGTTACTATGTGAAATTATTGTTTGCTCACTACGCTCGTTACTTGCTCGTCTGCACTTTGTATTTACATCATTCAGTGTATTCTATTCAAGGATCCATTTCAAGTTATAGGATCTGGATACTGTCATTTAGGTTTTGAATCTTAAGTTAGAAACACAGAAACATAGAAACATAAAAATAAACATAGAAAAATGTTCAAATGTTCAAACATTGATTGAATCAATCTCTCATTGGGATGAATTTGTGTTCAACTATAAAACTTTGGTAGAAAGATAGAAAAAATATACAATTTCATGAAAATTAAACTGTGAGAAAAATGAAATAAAGACTTGTAAGAAAATTGAAATAAAGGCTCATAAATGAAAATAAAAGTGTAAGAATTAGAAATAAATACTCAGAAATTAAAATAAAATTGTAAGAAAATTGTGTTGTAATTGAGAAAAATAACCTGATTATACTGTGAAATGTTTTGGGGTGTTTTTTTGTGTTGGTTTGTCTCCAGGACTGGTGAATAGTTTGAATGTTCAACAGTGGTTGAACTTCTTTTATAGTTTTTTTGCAGTTGAATTTAATTGGTGACAATGATGGACATGGATTGCAATGGCTTCATTTTGCATGTGTGATCACGATTGAATTTGATGTGATCCAATGGCTCGGAATTTGTTTTTTTTATCCATGTGATTTGATTTGTTTTAATGGGAAATCATTTATTGAATTTATTGGGTGGGTGTCATTTATTGTACACAGTGGGTTTAAATGTTGTTATTGGGTGGGTGCCATTTATTGAACACAATGTGTTTAAATGTTGAATAACAAAACAATTATGGATGGCAAAAATTTCTTTTTATTATGTGCAGGTATTGATATTTACTTCTCTAACACAACATTAGGGTTGATCAGATGGGCTGAAGTGACTGGCTTTTTGTACTTATTGACTTGACCATTTTGGAAGGAAAAATGGTTTTATGAGTTTTCTAGTTGATATGATAGGATTTGTAATCTTGATACTTATTAAACTATTTATGGACATTTGTGGGCTATTTATGGACAGTTGTGAGCCCAGTCAATGACTTGGGAAATTTTGGAATTAATTTAATATATATTTTCACTTCAAGTTATTTCTTTATGTTTAATTATTGGATATATATATATATTTGGTGGGTTGATGGGACCAGTACTATAACAATTACTGGTCCCTGAAAAACATTAGACAACTTTCCCCTACAACAAGTAAATCATCGGCAACAAAAGGGTGAAAACATATGTGTTTGTTAATGCAGAAAGGAGACAGATCCACTTATGGAGTTACTGCTTTAGTATGAAGCCTTTATTACCCATGAAAATGGCTATCAATATTTCGTAAGATATTAGTTATTTAATGCGCCCTTAGAGTCTTTAATATGCCCCATCCCATCATCCCTTCATCATCTACCCAAATGGCTTTCCATCCCATGGGCATGTAACTCACAGTATGGTGTATCCATCCATGCTATATGGCTAATGCATCATGGCATCACGTCTCGCTATCGCATTGCAAAACCTTTGCCTTCGTACGAAATTTCATGTGAAATTGAATGCACAGTCTCGACGATCAATGAACCCACGCCGCCAATCTTATAAAATATTTTCGTAGATTTACCATTTACTCACTTTTACTCCACCTTTGCGCAGGTACTACATTCCCTATGAAATTGAATGCAACATTTCATTCATTTCCCTCTCCCACGAAAATTTATTTGCTCTCGACTGTGGTTCCTCTCTAACTTTCATGTCGCTCACCTCTCTCGCTTTTGCGCCACACCCTGCAACAATATTCACAGGTAAGTAAGGATTTACCTGTATTGTTGTATTTTTGTGTAAGTAAGCACACTTTGTTTTATTTTTTAAAATACTTACAATTATTTAATATTTTTAGGAAGTCGTTTCATTATGTTTCACAAAAATTAAGAGCTCTATGTTTTAATTTTGAATCCCTAGAGACGGAGAGTGGAGGATTCGAAAATATAAAATGAAAATTGCAAATTTACAAGGGAGACAGAGAGCAGAGGATTCAAAATTATAAATTACGAATTGCAAATTTAAAAGGGATTCTTAAAAATTAAAAACTCAACTTTTCTATTGTCGTTACATTGCTTCAACAAACAAAATATCTTTTCACATAAATAAGAACACCAAGTCATGCTCATATAACTAAAATATTACTTACAGGCTTCATCATGCTATGTAAATACCACAGTAAAGAAGAAGACCAAAGGCCTTATCTATCTTGCAGAAAAATCTAACAAAGGCTTGTGATGGCCAAGGAAGAGACCCCATGCATTGCAACTTGTGTTGTTGGTAACACCTCAAACAAAAATTCCTAATAATTTTCTAAATCTGAAGTAATGAAGGAGGCTTAGTGAGAGTTAAGCCATATAAACCCATGGATTTATGCAACCAAAGGGAAAACAAGACCATCAGAACAAAAGAAAATATGGGAAGAGAGGAAAAATGGGCCTTGGCTGGAGATCCAAAAGCTGGTGCTTGAGCTGCGACATTCTTAATTTGGCCTAGTAATGGAGAAGAAGATTGATATTTAGATTTAGTTTCAGATGATGACCCAGTTGCATCAACATTAATGTGGAGCTTCATGCCATTTCAGAAATCCTCTAGTATTCCACTAGTGAAAAAATTGCTACCCACATCAACAAGGGGGACTGAATCAAACCCTCCTTTGTACAGTCTAATTGGATCATTGATATCGCAGGCCTCCCACTCTTCTCGGTCCTTCAATTCTAGAATGCTTTGGTCACCAGAAGCATAAGCGAACCATAGATTATCTCCAACTTGAAATATTTTTCCAGAAGCCCACCCATCGAAATTTTAGTGGGGAGCACATCCTGTGTCTTCTCCAACTAGATGTTTCACCACTGAGCATTCATCCATATTCATCATCATCATCATCACTATCGTGGCTATTGATGAGAGTTGCGACATGAAACTCCTCTTCCCACATTGCATCATGACTTCAGTTCTTGTGTCTGTGTGTACTAAGCTTAGAAATATGAGTTGATATGGCCAAATTTACAAGGGATTCGAAATTATAACAGAGAGCTCTAGGAAGTATGTCTCACACTTAATGTACATAATATATGCTCTCTTCTAGGGAAAATTTAAAAAATGAAAATTTATCTTAAAGTTTAGAACCCTTGACTAATCTTCCTAGTCCCTGATATGCAAACTATAAAATGATAGGCGATATATTTGTAAAAGTATTGAAATTTATAATGATTTTATGTTGTATCTATAAAATATTGACGATTTTTAGTGTAAAATAATAATAATTCCATAAATTTTGGGCGAATCATTTTTTAGAAAATATGGAAATTAGTGAAACTTTTTTTTGAAAAAACATGGAAAATTAGCCCACTTGCTAATATTAGCCCCTAAATTTTTCCATGTTCTCTTCATGTACATGATACATCTATTATTATAAATAAGCAAAGTTCCATGGTAATTATATGTTCTTCCATGCATTCAACATCAAGCAAGGTATAAATATAAAAGTAACTTAACATGCAAACTTGATAATTTGTAAATAGAAAAAATAAATCTATTCTAACTACATTCATCAAAAGTAATGTCACATTGATAAAATAGAACATCAAATCCACATCATGAATTTAAAAGGTAATGAATATGTTGTCATAAACACAAGTTTAAATTCATGTATTTGTATTCAAAATTGGTCCAACTATACAATTTTCTTTTTTACAAAATGGAACTTCATTCCCAACATAGATAATGGAAGTTCATGCCCATAAATGACTAATGGAAAAATGGCATCATGATCGATATAGAATATGGATCTATAAGTCACCCTCTCCCCTCTTGGCACTCCCAAGTGCATTTCCAAATTGATATTTTTGCAAAAATTACATTAATCAATTAGTTATAAAAAATGAAATGCATAGAATCAATTTAATTAATTCATGATGATATTTTGATCAACTACTCATTCTCACCATAAATATCCAAGGCAATGGAGAAGACTGCCCTTCCTAGGTAGATGGTGGAGCACTTGGTGATGGATATAGGCATGGTTCATGCCCGTGATGGATAGAGGTCTGCTTGAATTGAAATAGGAAAAAGGTAGTGGGTGTGGAAGTTGATACGCCCCCAATAGTTGTACAATAGTGGGAATCACCATAGGGCGAGGAATCACCCTAGGGGAGGGGGGATAGGGGAGGGGAATTGGAATGTTAGGGGTGGATGATTGAAACAATGAGAATTATGTATGACAAAAGGGTAGGGGTGAGCATTGACAAGGTTTTGGAGAGGTGGTTACATGCATAGAAGTATTTATTAAGGAAATAGGTGGTGGATGTGGGTGATGATACATCTCCATTGGTTGTACAATAGGGGGAAGCACCCTCGGGGATGAAATTGGGATGCTAATGGTTGGAGAAATGTTCCCAATGCTAGATCTTTTTTCAGTAATGTGTTCATAAAATAATCTAATTTGACAAGTTGGAATGTTGTGAGATGTTGGTCCCTCAACTGTAACAATAAAAAAGTTCATATAGTTATGCAAATGTATTGAATATTATAATATATCACATTTCATGTAAAACGATGCATATCAAATTTCCATACCAATTTTGTCTATAATAGAATGTTGCACTAACTCAAGCATGTGGTCCACATTTCTTTTTTTTTAGAAGATAACTCCAATTGTTCATCCACGTTTTTTTTTTAATGAACTTGTCCAACCCTTTCAAATTGTAGTTTATCTTTCCCTGATTTTGACTTGTGACCACATCGTCTTTTCTTATTGGTTGGGCTCAAGAAACTATGTTTTCTCTTGGTAGTGATCTTGGATGGAGTTATAGTATTGAAATTTTTTTGTTGTATTCTTGACACGTTTTGTCTACCAAGGTTTTCAATGCATATGCTTTCCAAATTTGTAGGTGTTATGGATCTAAATTGCTCATGAGTTGATGAGTTAACACGTTTCATCTCATCATCTTCAAAGAATGCGCTATCTTGTCGTACATTGTTTGAGTCAACATTATACAATAAATTCTATAAGTCATCAATGCTTGTTTCATTATGATAATTCAGATTGGGAGGGGAATCAAAGCATGGGGGAAGCTCTTTTTGGATTTCTGGTCCCAATATAGGTGTTTCATTCAAATCAAATAAAATTTTAGGCCTTTCTGTAGTAGGATTAGTGACACTAGGTAGTACATTTTCACCCAAAATAGTGTTACTCACCAACATCTCAATTTTCAATACATGCTTACAGATATTTCCATTCAAGGTCCAATTGCAATTACACAAGTCTAGATTAGAACCCTTATATATAACATTGTACCAAATGTCACAAGTATCCTTATTTTTTGCTACGAACCCAATAATCATTGTTACTCTTTTCATCAAGCACACAATATTCATTTTGGATTTGGTTAGCTCTAATCTGGGATGAATTCAATTGTTCCTGAATTTTTCTGGGTCGTACAAAACCAACTTCTTTTAAATGTTGCATATGATTGTAATATAATACAACATTTTTCAACAACACATAGATTAACCAATCAACCCATCTATGGCATGCATTATTCTTCTCACTTAGGTACCTTTCCTTGATATACCTATGGTAAGATTCAATTACATTGTTTGTATCTTGATTGGAATGTGGAAATTTTCTATATGCTTTTTCGCACATATAACCTGTAGAAAGAAATTTATTAGTTATGTATTAATAACTATACATATGACATGCAAAATAGAGTCATTAAAACCACCAACAAGAAGTTTACATATTTTGTTGTTGCCTAACCAAGTGGTTTTAAAATATTCCAATTTTTTTTTATGTTCATTGAACTCTTCAAATAAACTTTCAACTGCCTTTTTTATAGATTCATCATCTTGACATGTGTGCATGGTTTCTCCTAAAGTACGAAAAATGTGGATTTGGTTTTCCCTTCCATGGACCTTATTTCCAACATTCTTCAACCATGCACGTCGAACATGCCACACACATAACAATATCGTACAGTTGATTGAAGACCTGGAATAACATAATTTTTAGAGAGAATATACATTAACAATATTATGTAAGTCATTTCTAATAAACACATCACCTTAATGTTTCAATTTCAGCAGTAGCATCATGTGTGATGAAGGCTTGAACATGCCAATCTAGTCACTCTTTCTTTCCAATGGAAAATAAGGGCAATATCCATTTAGAAATATCAGCTATAGTATTGCGTGATGATATCACCCAAGCTACTGGAACCCCATTGTGATGTTCGTCGAAAACCATTAAAGTGTAAAGTTGATACTACATTACAAACAATGTGCATAATTATAATTATAATTATATAATATACATACATTAATATGAGATTGAATAAATGAATCGGATTTAGGATAAATATGTACTCACCCCATACTTATTTGTACTAAATGTTGAATCCATTGAGATAATATTATTGTTAGGATGAATTCTTATTGCAAGTGTACGAAAAAAGCTCACTTTAGCTGTGCATAAAAAACAACTCTAACATCAAATATGTCTGCCAAATTCTTTAGATCTGCAGTCAGTTGACCAAGATAAATGCTACAAAATCTAGATCTATGCAGTAAAAGACATTAAACAGTAAATAAAAAGCAAGAGTTTCTCCATGCATCCATTAGACAAGACAGTAATATTTTAAAGAATTTTTGTATTTTTTTGACACCTGGGAAGGGAACATAGAAAGATGTTACCAGTCTCCCTCAATGGGATGGGTTCTTGTAAGTCCTCAGCACTTTAGATCTAAGATCTCTCTCTCTTTATGGTGTAGAAAACCCAGACAAAAAATGGAACTCAAAGGGAGCTCACAAGAAAAATGGTAGCAAAATATGACTATGATGGAGGATCAAAGTCAGACCAAAAGTATAGATCCAGAGTGATCTTTAGGCAACAAAAGGTAGTGAATGAGTGGAAAAACCCTTCTATTTATAACAAAATATTGAGTTAGTCTAGAAATTGGTGCATAATTAAAATATTATTAACCAAATCTAGATCCAACTTTTATGGAATATTTTATTATATTTGTTGGAGGGAAAAGGAATTTGAATTTGGTCAAATCCCTTTATTTGTAAATAATAAATAAATAAATGATTTATTTATTATTTTAAGGATGTGGTTGAGTAATAATTAAATAAATAATGATTTATTCAATTATTTATAAATTATTTAGTCAAATTTAACAAGGAATATTATTTAAATAAGGTTTAAATAATTATTCCTAGAAAATAATAAGATAAATAATGATTTATCTAATTAATTTTTCTGTTTTGGGTTAAATATGACCAGGAATATTAATTAAACTGTTGTTTAACTAATTATTCCTTGAGGAAAATCAAACAAATGTGGATTTATTCAATATTTCCTCATGGGGTTTCCCATTTAGACCATAAATAACTTAATAAATATGGATTACTATGTTATTTTTCATAGTGAAAGTAATTTTACTTAGGGTAAAATTGGTCCTACATGGTATACTTTGGTCCATCTAATAGTAACAGGTTAGATGACCAAAAAATGGTGTAACCGATTTCCCCCCAGTGTATGAGCTTTAGGAGCTAATCGTATGACCGAAGTACGTTGTAAGAAGTCAATCACTAGACAACGAAGGGGAAGTCAGAGAGAGAGAAATATAAGTTAGATCAAAGTGCTAGAGAACGAGACCCTGAGGAGGTGAGACTTATAAGTGTGAAAAGTCTCTTTTATGAGTGAGTACCTGTGCTATAGGTGGCGGGGGAGGCATACCAATGCCCACCAAGACAAAGTACAAAGAATAATGTGTCTAGTAAAAAAGGGACTGAACTATATAGTACATGCTAGCATAAACATGAGCCAGATAAAAGCATGATAATGGATCCCACATACATATTGTGCCTGGGATAACAGCCAGGGCTTATACAATAATACATGAATACATGAGATATAAGTACAACCAAAGAGGCCCTGTAAATCGGAGAGGGATCTGAAAATTGGAATGATACATGCAAACTAAAAAGGCACTGCAAGCAGCTGAGGCTAACATCATAAAATATTTGGAGCTGCATGAAAGGCTGTAATGAAGAGGTCATCCGAGCATGTGGGGAGCTACTTGAAGGGCCACACCCTCATGAGGTCTGATACATCTCACACACACTCGGGAATCACCGGTACAATCTGCTACATCACTGAACCATCAAGTATACAGATCTCGATCATGTGGTAAGGAGCTGGAACTGAGAAACAATCAAGTCAAAGGGCAATAAGAAGTCCCTTTGCCTGATCTTAGGCACCGAACAAGATTAGAAGTTGGAATCAAGGTACACCGCCCTCTAGACCTATCTCCTAGAATGAATGAACTGATGTCGACAGAAGGAGGTCTGTCATAGGTGAGGCAATAAGGGGTCCTCAGCTAAGTCACGAGAGAAAATAGTAGACAACTGATAGACTGACACTAGGGATGATAACGGAATGGGGGGGAATAAGTAGTGGGCTGATGAATTCCCTTGTTAGAGCATGAAGGGCATGGATGACCTGGAAGTGATTGACACAACATCAAAGGGGACAGGGGACAGTAGGACTAAAGGCCATAATGTGCGACACGAGAGAGGAACCAAGCAATGATGGATGGAGGACTATAGTGGGATACAAAGGGACTCCGGATAGACTCCATGCATGTGACAATGACTCAACTCAGATGCTCTAAACAAGGGTGACTCGATGATGCTGCAACACAAAAAAGGTCTGGTGGGGACCATAAAAGCATGAGTACAAGATGGTTACTCACGACGAAAATTGACACGAGCATGGACAAGTATGGAGGCAAGGTGGTGCCCCAAGTACAAGTGTTGCAAGTGAAGAAATTCGATTTTGAGGAGTGGTGAAGTAACCCTTCTTTGGAAAAATGTGTCCTGGTGAAGTATCAAATCACAAAAAACTAATGAATACCCATTTGAGAGCTCGGTGAGAGATTTCCAACGGTGTAGACGGTTTGTCAAACTGAGCTACGATTTGACTGCCGCATGCGAAAGAAAAATCAAGGGTTTCTCTTTTAATAAGGCATTTTCCCTCCAAATTCACTCATTTGCAAGTGTAGCTGTGGTGAATGTAGAGAGGAGAGAAGGCCCTAAATCTTGCGGTGAGCGTAGCGGACAAACTGACCGTTGGAATCAAGATCAGTCAGTTGCAAGAAAGAGGCCTAACCCTACTCTTTCATTTCAGTGGATTGAAAGTTATTTTTAGGTGTCCATAACTCAAGAACAAACCCCTACTCCTCTTACGGCCTGGTCGCACTTTTTGGGGCAATATCTGCGACCTGGGTAGCAGGTTTTGGGCAAGAAAGTGCGACCTGTGCCAAGATTTTTCCTAAAAAGTGAGACCTGACAGAGAGGGGTTTTTCTGTGCTATTTTTTAGCTAAGAGATGGGTTTTTATGTTTAAATGCAGTATTTCCTTTATTTACATTGAAAAATATGATGGGTTTGTGCAGACATGGAAGAATTGCAGATCAATTGGAGAGAGAGAGACCTAGACACATTACGGTCGGAGATCCAGGAGGATCATAGTGTTCGCAGTGCATTGGCCAGGTTTGGGGTTATGAAGTTTGTGTAGATCCCTTTGACGAAAGCCGGGGAGCCCTTGTTGGCCCGGATTTTCAGTTATTGGGATCTAGACTATGAGGTCTTTATAGTGTAGGGGCACCGGATTGAGTTGACAGTCTAGGATATATATTTTCTGATTGGTCTCCCACCACTTGGGATGGTAGGGAATACTCATCCAGTGTTACCGTGAGGGCAGAACATCATGGAGTTTGTAGGGCGTCGTTGTTGACTAGGTCTCCATATCAAGGGGACATGGATATCGATTGGGGATCTAGAGACCCGTGCTGTGGTCGCAACAGTGTTGCAGATCCTGGGAAACCAGGCACTCCACCACATCACTAGGGGTCATATGATGCTTGTTGAGAGTGTGTTGAGTGGGACCTACTATGGGTGGGCCCAAATGATGCTGTCATCGTTGAAACGACAGTTGTCGCTATGCAAGCGGCAAGTGAAACATGACTGTGCATATGGAACAGTGTTGTGCTTGCTCTTCTTTGAGAAGATCCCGACACTTCGACCTCGCATACAACTCCAAGATGGGGGCCCAAGGGAGCCCAGGATGTGCCGGTGGGGGCGAATATTGTGCAGAGGGGGAGGTGGGGCAGTCAGACGAGTGTTCCAACTCGAGTTCTTTGCTCATTGGGACTAGATGCCATTGTACATAGATGACTATCCCTATAGTGGGATGAGTTATTGTGGGGACCTGGACTTTCCACTGCTGCCTGGTCGAGTATGGGGGCCTAATGGTAAGTGACAAGTTGCTAATCTTTTATGTGCATTATAAATTTCCAGAGTATTGTATATGGTACTAATTCTTTCACTTTTTGTATGCAGATACAACACCAGTAAAACCGACCAGGTATATGGGACGGCCTGCAGTGTCAGGATCTGCAGGACCTAGTGGATCGAGAGCAACGCAAAATGAGGATGCAATGGCCCTCCTTGAGGACATCCGTCGTAAATGTGAGAGGATTTTGACCGGTGTTTTAGAGCGCGGTTGGCAAGACTTGGATGACCAGTACATAGAGCCATGTATTGGTCTACCCTCGGAGTGGCGAGGGGTCATGTGGCGCATGGTGATGGCCGGTCAAGGGATGCATGATCTATGAGCTACAGGAGTAGAGCCATTGGCTTGGGATCCTCCAGATAGTGATTAGGTGTAGGGGCATGTGGTGCCCCTAGTTTTGAGTTTTTGTAACATGCTATGGGCATGTCATATGAATCAGAGTCAGTGGACTCTAAAACATTTTATACGACACATATAATGGATATGCATCATTTTGATGGTTTCATGTTATTGTCTTGTGTTAAATGCATGTGCTAAGTGCCAATCTAGAATATTGTTTACAATCCTATCTATATAGTGATTTTGTGCTCTAGGCATATGATTGAATGTAATGATTTCAAATTCACGCATCAAAAGCTTCACTTGTAAATATCTTCTAAAAAGGATAGGATTATGCACACGATAGACACCATTTAATTGCATGACAAGAAACAGGGAATCTAAATGAACATGAAGGTGGAGGATGTGATGGAAAAGGGCATTAGCTAATAACCTCGCACTACATCATATTTGGCCTGATTATTGGTGGCAGTACTAATGTATACACTGTTCGAGAGAACAAGCGAATGTAAGGAGGTAAAAATTGCCCAACATGTCGAGTCTAGATTCTGGGAGTAGCGACTTGCACCATCGGCATAACCGATATACGGTGTGGATGGGGGGTCCATCTGAAAGGTGCCACAAGACAAAAAAATGAGAGGATGATGAACAATGCTGGCAACCTGAGTGAAAGGTAGAAATCGAACAAACACTGCTAGGGGGAGTGCTCTGGGTAGGATGTCTACCACCCGCACACCGACGGGTAGGTGGTGTGTGGGAGCTACCTTGGTGTAGCTTGTGCTCATGTCGCTAGTCACCATAGATACAGATGGTGCCATTATGCTTATGGGCAGGAAAGATGAAGTCAGGGGTGGAAAAGGCTTCCATAATGTCATCATCACAGTAAAATATGGGGTGACTGGAGGAAGAGAGACCACATGATGCGACAAAGCTACCTGACTCATCATCATGAGAAGGAATGTTCACATGCACATCATCACGGGGGGTGACGGAAGAACAAGCAGATAAGGGATCCACTGATATTGAGCCCAGGGTGATCGCTGAAGGGAGGTTAAGCGAAACAAAAGGGGAAGTCTCAGAGGGAGCTTCCACCGTTGATCTCATGAATGATGATAGGTAGAGGATGGTGGCCATAGGCTCCGTCATCTTGACATCAGGAGGAGGAATGTCAATGGGAGCAATTAAATCCTCAAGCTAACCCAAAGCATATTGCACAAGGACAGGAGAGGCGGATTGGTTATGTTCAATCTCGTACTCCCGAACTACCTCCAAAGAGGAGCGGTAATGCATGAGGTGGGGACAATGGTGGGTATAATGGCCATGGATATCACACAAAGCACAGGGTTGGTTGGTGTGCATAGTCTTAGGGTTCTTGGTTACAGTCAAGGAAGAAACAGAGGCTTCAGGGACCGTAGACTCAGGGAACTCAACATTAACCATGGGCTTGATACGAGGCAGTTTAGGACAATGATGAGTGGCATGACTGACAACATCACACAAAGCAAAAGGCTTTGGCAGCTGAGGAGGAGCAGGGTCAGTCGGGGTAGCCTTTTCTTTTGATGCCTTCTTGTGAGCTTTGCCCCCTTTACCCGAAGTTGTCGCAACAGGAGAAGGTTCCTGTTGAGGTGGCTGAGGCACGGTAGAAGAGGGAGGGGTCATGGGGACCGGTTGAACCAGGGTCAAAGCAAGATAAGGTCTGGGCTTACTAGGCGGGGTAGCGGGTTGGGGATCAATGCACCAGACTGGGATCCCTAGGTTTAAGTTATGAAGGGATAGGGTAGCCATAACAGGTACCGAAAATAATCCAGGAGGGGGAGCTAAGAACGGTATCTGACTAGAGGGGTAATGGCTAGGCAGGACAACTTTGAGATGGTTAAGGCTAGGAGGAACCATGCCAGGAGGGTAGAGAGGCTCATGAGTACCAGCTGCAGATGAAGGGCCAGGAGGAGGGGGTCCATAAGGCTAAGTTGAAGTGCTAGGAGAAGGTTGCGGAGGGTGGGGCTGCTAACTAGCCAAAGCGGGCTGCTTGAGGGAGGCCCGAGGGAATCAGAGATAGGAGGAGGAAGACCAGGGAATGAAACAAGAAAAGAGGAGTCTTTGTAGACTCTGTGTGAGACACTGGTCAAAGGTTCGACAATTTTCTTATTGGTCACCGAAGAGATGATAGACTCAGGGGATGTCTAAGACTTCGGTTTGTAATATGTCAACTAGTCAATGGTGACTATCTTTCCATCATGAGGGAAGGACATCTTGCGATGAAATGCAGATGGGACAACAGATATTTCATAGGTGTAGCTACGACCCAATAGAATGTTGTAATCTAATGGGGCATCAATGAATTCTATGTCAACGCAAACAGTCTTGCCCGCAAGAGTAATAGACAATTGCGGAACATGCCAATGGGCTTGGAAGAGTGGCCATCCCACGCTCGAAGGGTGATAGTGGAAGGGGCCAACTCAGGTGGTCCGAGTTGTTTCCAAATTGAAGCGGACATCACACAGGTGGATTCCCCCTCATCAATGATACAACAGGAGACGTTGGCATTCTGGATCTTGATGGGGATTTGGAAAGAAATGGAAGCAGGAAGGGGAGGATGGTCTGACTAGTCAACATCGAAGATGATAAAATGATCATCTGAAGGATCTACAACTCCGATAGAAGTTAGTAGAGCTTTTCGTTGTGAAGGGCACGACTGGAGGAGTTCCAGTGTTGAGATGGCAACATGAGATTGCGCCAAATCATCTACTATACTATACGAATGGGCAACTTTGCCAGAAGCAGCGTTTCGGCATAATGGTCCCTTAGGGATCTTGGTATGAACCTCCACCTTAGGCTGAGGGATATGTAAAGGACCATTGGTTGTTAAAAGAGGCTCTATAGAACCTGAAGAAGGGGGCTCGGGGGCAGACGTAGCTGGAGGCTTGTTGTATTGACGAGACTGAGTTTGAAGGTTGAGGTCAACAATAATGGGTTGGTCAGAGTTCATCATGAGAATATGGTAATCGGAGGTACCAGATGGAGGAGGTTGAATGGTCGCCTGACCTTCAGGTGGTTGGGTAGCCACTAATCCTTGTTGAGGGAAAGGATTGGTAAATATAGTTGGCTGGATAGGTGCAGCATTGGGAGGAACCGAAGGGGAGGTTTACTGTCCTCGCGATGCTACTTAAGTATCCCACATCTGACGCATCTATGGTAAAAGAGGAGAATCATTGGTGTAATGACCATAAACACCGCAACAAGAACAAGGCTTATTCGTGCGAACATGCTTGTCCTGCTTGGGCTGAGTGCCCTGTTGCTGGTTAGGAGTGTTAGGTGCATTCCCTTGGGGATTAGGCCTAGGATTACTGGGGTAGATTTATTTTGGGTGCCTTTCCGCTTCTTTTTGGAAGTAGGAGGATTAGTCACGTCCTGCTGTGCATACACCTGCCCCTGGGGGGTGGTGGCTATTGTTGCGAGAGTTGAGAAAGCAAGGGAGGCGGGGGTGCTAATGATGGAGGAGCTAGAGCACCAGGCTACGGATACAGATACTAAAGAGGTTGGGTAACATTGTGGTAAACAGGTTGGGAAAAATGAGGAGGCATGCCATATCCTGGATACATGCTACCAGGAGGGGGAAGAGTGTTGCAGGAGCTGGCCCCTCCCTGAGGGAAACCATAACCCATGGGAGGATGAGCATATGGATGAGAGAGGGCTCCAATGATACTGTCAGCAACATGGGATGCCCCTGGTGCGTTGGCACCACTAGGTCTAGGGAGATCAGGTAAGACGGTATAAACATAACCCGACTGAGCATAGATCAGGTCATATTTTAACGCAATATGGAGAGCAACTTCTTCGGTTTGAGGGAAATGCGATGCGAAATCTTTGCTTATACTTGGAAAAAGGGATCTAAGGAACCAATCCATGTAGACACGGTCTTTGAAGGTAGGAGCTCGACATAGGCTCTTTCTTCTCCACCATTCCTAGACATGATCAAATAGGCGGGTCGTAGACGATTGACGGAAAGAAGTAAAAATTTTGGTACCAGTGTCAAATGAAGGGGAAGCTAGAAATAAGATAGAAAAGCCCGAGAAAGAGTCACAAAGGTGGTATGAGAGGAGGAGTCCTGATCAACATACCACTTAGAAGCTTCGCCAGTAAGCGTACATTGGAACAACCGAAGATGGAAAGAGTCACCGGTAATGGAATTAGATGAACACCACATGTGGAAATATCGAACATGATTAGTAGAATATTCTCCAGCAAGACCTTCAAACTTAGGGATGTCGAAAGGGAGCTTGGTTGGCATATCAAGCTAACCAACGTCATGGCGTATAGGGTCATTTATCAACTGGTTAAAATCGAGAAGACTGAGGCCTACCATATAGGGGAGCAAGGGAGCAACTGAGATAGTTCCTGTTGTAGTCCCACTAGTAGTATTCCCAACATTAGGGCCGGGGCTACCACGAGTGTTAGGTCCTGAACTAGACATGGTGAAGGTGACAGGGGGAGAACCGAGGATGGAACTTGAAGGGGAACCCAATGAACCAAAATAGGAGTTAGAATGCAGACTCAATGGAGGACTAACTCGAATCCTACGCAAAGGGGTAAGTATTCCTAACCGAAACTAAGGATGAAGGCCAAGAAGTCTCTGAGATAAATGCCTTGGGGCGCAATGGTGAAAGAACAAACATGGATCACAAAAGGAAGATAGACCAACAAGGGCGAGGAGGTGCAGGATCAAATGATTACAATGTCGAGACAAGGGAAAAGAGGTGTAGGATCAATTGATTACAATGTTAAATTCTTTTCTTGACGGTGTTAACTAGGCACTTCTTCACTTAGGGTGTGTGTGTTAAGTGTGTTAATTTTAATTTTTAAACCTAGACGTTTGTAGAGAAAAATAAAAAGTGTGCTGTATAACTAAAAATAAATCTGTAGATAACAGTATATGAAACTGAAATAACAGAAAATAAACAGCTAATTATGCATTAATCTAAACCCAAGGAGGCGGGCCTCTTAACAACTAGTTTGCAGGTGGGAAAAAATCTAGTCAAAACACACCAAAGTATTCAATGGATCTAAATTCGGGAGGGACAATGATATAAAGGTCAGATTTGCTGGAAATAAGTGCAGAAAACAACAAAAAATCAAAGGGAAAATTGCTACAAATGAGGTGGCGAAAGACTACAACCTGGAGGGAAACGGAGAGAACCCTAGAGGAAGACCCAAAAAAAACTGAAAAGAGGTGTTTTGGATGGATGAATAACTAATCTAAAGTGGATCTAAAGGTAAGGGATCAAATCTGAAAAAATGGCCGAACACACTGAAATTTCAGACGACTTGTTGTAGCTAAAACTCATCCTAGAAAGGTGGAGGGTACTGAAGCCCTAGGGGCTAGATTCCCACTTTGATGAGTAAAATAGAGCAATTATAGGTCCAAAACAGGCAGATACGGAGGTCAGGAAACCCTGATTAGTGACCCAAACAAACCTAGAAAAATCTCAGAAAAATTCCTACAAAGAGTTTAGGTCGCAGTTTCTGACCTGATTTCTGCCCAGGTCGCAGGTTTGGAGCTGCTTTTTTTCCCTGAAGGTCCAGGTCGCAAGTTTAGGTCCAAAAAGTGCGACCTTCACTTTTGACACTCTCAGGAGTAGGTTTCAAAAAAATTTGTCGTCTCAGTTGCGGCTAATAATTGTCACCTGCGCAATAGGTCCGGAAACACACGGAAGTTATAATTTTTATTGTTTTAGGGTTTTATAGGTTAAAAAAAAAATCAAGAAAAGCAAAACAATAAGCTGAAGAAAAATCCTAGGGTTTAAAGCAGCTGGTCATGCAGGGATCTGAAAAACGACAAAGGTCGTAATCGTAAAACCTTGTGGAGTCTCTAGTTTTTAGGATGAATTCTAATCACAAGCGTACAAAAAAATCTCACTTTAGCTGTGCATAAAAAACATCCCTAACATCAAAGATGACTACCAATTTCTTTAGATATGCAGTTAGTTGACCAAGATAAATGCTACAAAATCTAGATCTATGCAATAAAAGACATTAAGCAGTAAATAAAAAGCAAGAGTTGGTTCATGCATCCAATAGACAAGACAAGAATATCTTTAAAGAATTTTTGTATTTTTTGACAGCTGGGAAGGGAACATAGAAAGATGTTACCAGTCCCCCTCAATGGGATGGGTTCTTGTAAGTCCTGAACACTTCAGATCTAAGATCTCTCTCTCTTGATGGTGTAGAAAACCCAGACAAAAAATGGAACTCAAAGGGAGCTCATAAGAAAAATGGTAGCAAAATATGACAATGATGGAGGATCAAAGTCAGACCAAAAGTATAGATCCAAAGTGATCTTTAGACAACAAAAGGTAGTGAATGAGTGGAAAAACCCTTCTATGTATAACAAAATACTGAGTTAGTATAGATATTGGTGCATAATTAAAATATTATTAACCAAATCTAGATCCAACTTTTATGGAATATTTTATTATACTTATTGGAGAGAAAAAGAATTTGAAATTGGTCAAATCCCTTTATTTGTAAATAATAAATAAATAAATGATTTATTTATTATTTTAAGGATGTGGTTGAGTAATAATTAAATAAATAATGATTTATTCAATTATTTATAAATGATTTAGTCAAATTTAACAAAGAATATTATTTAAATAAGGTTTAAATAATTATTCCTAGAAAATAATAAGATAAATAATGATTTATCTAATTAATTTTCCTATTTTGGGTTAAATATGACCAGTAATATTAATTAAACTGTTGTTTAACTAATTATTCCTCAAGGAAAATCAAACAAATGTGGATTTATTCAATATTTCTTCATGAGGTTTCCTGTTTAGACCATAAACAACTTAATAAATATGGATTACTAAGTTATTTTTCATAGTGAAAGCAATTTTACTTAGGGTAAAATTGGTCTTACATGGTGTACTTTGGTCCATCTAATAGTAACAGGTTAGATGACCAAAAAATGGTGTAACAATTATTGTGAGAGTATTTTAGCATCATTGAATGCATCCACTTTATTTGTATGCCTATGATAAAAGGGATGTTTTCAACAATATCTTGTTTTTGGTAGAATAAAAAACTCTCAGGGTTTTCCTTATACCAACATTCTACACTGTTTGGATCACTTTGATCTTTAACATACTCTAGCCTTATGGTATCATTGTAAATGTTTAATATATCTTGCCTTGTCATGTACTTATCTCGAGATATCCTTGTGTATAACTCACTAGATCCATCCTTCACATCAGAGATGAACTTCTCCCATATCATTGTAACATTCAAACCTCTTTGAATGAAATGTTGGACACTATATCGCATATCCCTTTTCAAATGTGGTGCATAATTGAATCTCATAGGCTTACCGATTGCATCTTTCCCATGAAAAACAACATTAGATTGATCAATATGCCTACATGTAGTATATATTATTACAACATCATCTGGCGTAAGTTGAAGTCGTTGCACAATGAAGTGACATTGAAAACCAACTTTAATACTTTCATGTCGATTGTAGTTTGTCTTTTGATATGAGGATGCTCTCATAATTTTCTTTTGCGACCCCGGACCATATGCACACCAGTAACTATATGTAAAAAAATTACAACAAATTAGATATAACATTTATGCATATTGAAATAATTATACGTCTATTGAAAAAATATATAGAGACTCACATATCGTACTCCAGATATGTTGAACAATATGTGTATTTGATATCCTCTACATTTTTACTTCGATGAGACTTAAGAAGAAACTGAGTGGGTGCCAATTCATTTGATTCCTCTCCACTTATAAAATCATCAAGTCGACAATATGGAATAACTGCAACTTGGTCCCCATCAACCTCTATCCATGTTAAGTATTCGACTAAAAATATTATCATATCCTCTAGGTCTTCAACTTCCAAATTTTCTCCCACTTAGTCATTTTTCAAATACCTATACAAATTGCATTGAAAATAATTTAGTTTGAGTAAATATTATGGTCTTGATTAATGCATATCACTAAGCATGGAAGTCTCACTTTTAGGTAAATATTTTATACTTTTCAGGTAAACCACTTCGGGCTTAAGTAATATTGAGGGGATCTTATATGACATTATGTGATAAGCAAGATCATAAGAGATTGGTTAATTAATCAACTTAGATATTTCTGAAAAATTTAGACTAACCATGTATGGAATGTAAAGTCTTTGTGGAGGTGGTGACTTACTAATTTTATAGAATAAGATCAGGACCATGCAAATTAGCTAGCTCAGAAATCCAAGACTCACCAAACCACACCTCATTTTGCAATCTAGTTCCTTTCGCTGAAAAGAAAAATATTATAACCATAATCCCTAAAAAATAAAGGGTGGAACCTCTCACTAGATCAAAATTGTGTGGAACCAAATAGTTGTTCACGTAAGCAATGGGGCAGGGGGGTATGGGTCTCTTCACATTACATGCCCTGCAATATGACAATTATATTTACTATGTGCCTCCATAAATCATAGATACATGTTTTGTCTTTCATGAGAAACTTAGGGGATGCAATAAAGGCCCAACTTATCAATGATAATCAAGCCCCTTCTCTTTTAGTACTAATGGATTTATTTGTGTATATCTTGATCATATCATTATTCTCCCTTAAAGCATGGAAGAATTTAATCCTAGAGAGGTATTGGATGTTGATTTTTGTGTAGCTTGGGAGGTACTCTAAGCCCTAGTGTTCGAGTGTTGGAGGTCAAAGCACCACAAGTAGGCTTGTGGGCTTGGAAGCCAAGCTTGGGGTTTTGCACCCATAGGGATTTGGGCCAAAACCATGGGCACACTTTAAAATTTAATGGATGAAGATGATATAGGATGTCGAAATGATTATAACACATCAAAAATCATTGAATTATTATTTTTCAAAGTGGAGTTATGAATTTTTTAAGGGAAAGTGGGCTAATTGTCCTAAGGAAACAAGTCAACTTCACTTGTAGAGACCCCATGGAAGGGTTGGACGTCAGCCTAAGGATATTTATATAAAAGAATGAGGAGGAGCCTCATTCCTAACCATCCAAGGGAGTAATGCATTAAGGCACTTATGAAATTAATGTGGATCTAGGGCAGAAGGACGAAGATGCAAGGAGACCGAGTTGGATGAGGATATATTTGCGTTTAGGTCAGTTCCTTGGGAGAAAAATAATGCAAGTTTGAGGAATCACCGTGGAGGATAGGAAGACCATTATGGCGAGATTTTTCTCCTATTCTAAGTGTGTCCTTCTTGCTGAGAATATCTGCTAGTACAAAGGTAAGATAAGGTGGTTTTTTTGTGCTAAACGAGTGTCTTTATATCTTTGTTTTGGGCCGTATGTGTAGTTGTAGTTATAACAAGTGTGATAGGTCTGTCTAATGGGCTGAGTGAGCTAGGAGATCTCCTCAACCCTAGATGCAGTCTCTCCAAGCAAAACGTAGATAAAATATGGGTGTTAACCCTTGCTAGGAGGTCATGACCCTAGCTATATCAAGTCTCGGGATTGTAGGAAGCCTTAAGGAGGTATCTAAGGCCCTACAATACTGTATTTGATGCCTGATGGGACAACAAAGGTGGAAGAAATATTAAGTAAGGTAACACAGTGATTTGAAATAGGGGGTTAGGGTTGGTGTTGTTCCCTAACCAGTCTCCAGTGTACATAGAAATTGAGGAAAGATGGAAACAACAATATGGTTGTAGATGGTCTCTTAATTGAAGGGTGAATTTCTAGTTGGATGGGTTTCCTAGCGTGGATAAATTTATTGCAACCTGTGGAATCCAAGGAGGTAGGGCTAATGTGGCATGTTAGAAGCCTTAACCAGTGGGCAATTTCCACACTGAAGATTGGTGCCTAGATTTTTGCAATAGCTCCTCTATTGCAGAATAAAGGGTGGTTGATGAGAAGTATGTAGGCAACCAATACAAGGGTCTCCTAGATGATTGGATGCCCTAGCTAGGTGCAAATGCTACAACATGGACTTGATCACTTGTGGACTGTTGGAGGGCAGCGTGAGAGTGGAACTAGTGTGAACATGGATTTGAAAATTATGGTTTGCTGGAGGACAGCATGGCAATGCCCAAGTTGGATCTTAGTGAGTAACGCCTTGATGGAAAAATCTAGTTTCTAGAGTGGCAGTTGTTGGAGCTCAAGGGTCTAATCAGTCAACAACAATTTGTGGAGCCTAAGACTTGTGTGTGTAGAAGGAATTCTACATCAGATGATGGGCAACCCTCCTAGCCCGTGTTCATTGTGAGATATGGACATCTTGTAGTGATAGGTGGAAACCCTTCATGCCCTATGTTGGTATTCATCGGAGTAGCGTAGGAAGACCATAGTGGGTTGAATCTCCTGAGTAGTTGAGGAGTAGTAGTGGACAAATTGAGAGTTGTTCACAAGTGGAGTTTTAAAAAACTCGACAAGAGTCTCAATGTGTTATGCCCTTGATGGACTAAGGAACAACTAGTGAGCAAATTGACAACCAAGGTTTAGTGGCCAAATGGACTTGGAGCATTGATAGAGGTAGGAGCTGCAGATCGGGAGCTGAAGGACCGAGCATGTACACGGTACGACCGAGAGGAGAAGAGAGAGCATGCTACAGCCAAATTGTTAGAGTATCTTATTTTGTATCTTGTACTAGTGGATGTATGAGCGCCATTATCCTTGGTATGAGAGCCCTAGACTATTGTATTATATCAGTTTGATTAATATAACGAAGTTGGGTTGAAAATGTAAAAAGTTGTCTATATTTTGTGCATATGTGATTTACTTATTTATATTTCTGTTGTTCAAAGTAGTTCATAGTTGAGATTCTTGGTTTGGTAGCGTCAGTGATTTTAGGACTCTAACCTAGACCCGAGGTCGTAGAAATTCAACATTGGATACCTCCTTCATTGAATTTAGTATTAAAGGAAAAATAGTGTACAATGGAGTAATGTGAACCATATTCCTTGTTACATCCTATAAATCCATCACCACTTTCAAAATTTGAAAACCAAAGTTGTTGGAAGCCTTCAAAACTTTCCATAGTGCATAAGATTTAGCATGATTATTTATGGAAATTTCAAGAAACCAAACCAATGCACTTTCAATTAATCCTATAGAATTTGTAATAACCCCTCTATCACCCACCACCCCACTCTATAACATGTTAATTAGTAAGTAAATAAAATTAGTAGAGTTTTTAGATTTTTAATTGAATAATCAATAATTATTAGCGGTATGAATTTAATTTTCGTGGAATATTCTAGAATATTTATGTTATTTTTATCTTTTTAATGAAATTGTATGATTGAAAAAAATGTCATACAACCAAGTGTCATATAACACAAGTTATGGTTTTTGGTCTTGTGGTATTGACAAGCCATGATATTGTAACAAAGCTTATTTACATTAGTAAATCTCAATGGTAAAGTGAGTGTGAGTCTCCATGACTAAAATTCTTGTTACATGTTTTTCTAAATATATATATATGTTTAATTTATATATTACTTTTTTTTTTGTAATTAATAATAATAATAAAATAATTTAAAATAAAATCATAATTTTGTTAATTTTATGTTTTTTTAAATCTTAGTAATATGAGATATACTAAAGTATGTTGTTTTGTTATTTATTATGAATTGATGTATATCAATATTTACTAGTCATCTAATTGATATGATTGCACTAGTTTTATTGAACTTTTCTAATCAAACATCTTTTTTCAAAAACAAAAGCTTTGGAAGTAAACTTTTTACTTTAATATATAGAGAAAGGCATGTCTTCTTTTGAGAATTGTAGTTTTACTTTTGTCACTACATTTGAAGATTTCAATAGGCTATTTATTCAATATATCTGTGCTTTTTAAAATTGTGATAGTTATATTTCTTTCTCCACTTATAAATAAATGTTAAGAACATTGGTTTGGATCCTAAGACATAAAACTTAATAAACCATAACCAATTATATATCATTTAGTAACAAATTTCAAAATATCAATGATTATTATTTACATTATAGTTAATAATAATAATAATAATAATAATAATAATAATAATAAAATTATAATTTAGTTATTTTTTTTTAATCTTTATAATATGAGATATACTAAAGTAGATGTGTTTTGTTATTAGTTTCCAATTGATGTCTACCAATATATATTAGTCATCTCATTTATATGGCTACACTAGTTTTATTATTTTAAACTTTTCTAACCAAATATAAGCTTTGTAACTAAAAATTTTAGTTTGAGAATTCTAATCTTACTTTTGTCACTTCATTTGATGAAATTTGTGGAATATTTATTCAATATGTGAGTGTTTTTATTTTTATTTTTAAAATTGAGTTAGTTATATTACTTTCACTACCTATAAATAAATGTTAAGAATAATGATTTGGCTCCTAAGACATAAAACTTAATAAACCACAACCGGTTATATATTTATCATTTACATTTTAGTATAACAAAGTTTACATTTAGATATTAACAATAGTATTTTGGGAACATATATCAATGGTACAAGATATTTTTAACAAAGGAAAAATTCGTAATCTTTCATTGATAAGAAAAACTACATATTACATTTTACTGAGGATACTGTCATGTGTGTTCAAAGTATATTGCTGACTTTATACACTAGTCAGTGATACATGTAAGAGGCTATAGTCCATGAGTATCCGTCCAAGTAGAGATAAAGTAAGTTCGGTGCATAACTTACTAAACCAATGGTACAAGATATATTATGAAGTTTACACTTCTTTTCATTTCTTTAAATAGTTTGAATTTGATTAAATTATTAAATTTCGGTATTAATAATAGTATTTTACAATCATAATTACATTTCTACCATAGTTAATGAAAAAAAACATTATTTATAAGTATAATTTATAATTATAGTGAATGAAAAATAGTTAATGCCTTAAATTATCTTAATGAGCTATAATTTGATTAAATGTTTTATTATTTAGAATATTTTTTTGGTAAACCTAAATATTTCATTTCAATTTTTATCTGTAGAATTTATTTCAATGTATATTCAAGTGAAACAAGAATTGCAATTTTTTGTGTATCATTGTCGTATTGTTTTTAATATGAAAAAAAAGTTATTTATGTATTCTTAAAATGGAGTGTGTGTCACTTATGTGGTTAGGGGAGGGATATGTATCAAAACAAGTAAATTACATACATAAAACAAAGAAAAAAATAAATGGCTACTTTCCCTTTAAGTTATGATATGTGATCAATCAAACAAGAAAAATATTTTTTGTTTGTTTTGTGTATGATAAAAGATTCTATGAAGACCTATTTGTCCTTTCCACTCTCAAATTAACTGATGCTTGCGAATATATCTTTTATGACGGGTACTGAGGCTACATCCCAAAAGAATTGGCAACGCTTCCAGGAGCCAAAACAAAGAACCAATGTAATGAACGAGGCTTAGTGCTTCCCGCACCTCCACCTATAGGGAAATATGCCCTAAATTTTTGCCGCTAGGATACCTTCGTCACATAGGGACAGTCGAGTCTTTAGCTTCTTGGTAATCAATCATCAATACCGAGCACTATATAGGTCGGGTAGTCCCATATAGTACTGCACGCACTGGGACCTAAGCCGAACCCTCTCTGAATCAGGTTCTGGTGTGTGCGGGTAATATTTTTCATGAGATGGTGAAGGATTTGAAGCACCCTAAAAGAGAACTTATATGTTTCAAAATGTAACATGACCATGACGACTTATTGGATGCCTATCCCTAATGGTCCTAACTTGAACTATAAATTATTTTATGACCCCTGTGGAGAAATTTAGTTTGTTCAAGTTATGGTTGTTTTTAATAGTCTTCCTTCACTTATGATGTGAAAAAATAAGCTCAAATAAAGTAAGTACAAAATATTCTGAAACTGGATGCCCTTTGTTCAAAGTTTAGAGTAGCTTAGTGTGTGTAGTACAATGTGTGTGTAAGTGACAAAGTGAACATACAAAGCATGTAGTGATGTGGATATGCGATGATCCTTTACAAAATACCCTACTTACACTAAGTTATGTTTGTTCCTTACCTACAAAGAAAATAATATGTGGTTGATGGGCCACTTACTTCCTTCCTATTACACTATGTGAGCCTAAAAAGGGAGATGAAAATCGGAGTGCTTTGAGAAAGCTTTCATATACAAGCCCAAGATCATCTAAAAGACGCAAGGGAAGTAAAGTTGCTTTGGTTAATGAAAAATATGTGTGGATTATGGGCCACTTATTCCTTTGATAATTAAGCTATGTGACTTATGAAAAATAAAAATAAAAACAAATTGAAAAATATGTGTGGATAATGGCCACTTGTTTTTCCCATTAATTAGGTAAGTGTGAAATGCAAAAAAAATTAAAGTAAAGACTAAGTAACTACCCTACTAATAGTGATTAATAAAACAATTAAACAATTTGAACTAGTAGAATCAATGTGGCAAAGCAATAAATGCAAGACTAGACAAAAGAAAAAGGGTTCAAATGTGTGGGTTGCTCTTATATTGGAATAAGCCTTAAAGAAAAGAAACAATTACCCAAATTAAATCTCATTAACAATGGCCACTTAATAAAAAAGAGTATATATATAACCTCAAGAATTATAATATATTAAAACTATATATAATAGTTTATTTAAATATATTTTACACAAACTACAACTAATATATATATATATATATATATATATATATATATATATATATATATATATATATATGAGGCATTTTACTTTTACAATAAAACAAAAAGCATATAAATTTTAATATTACGAACATATAAAAAATAAACTAAAATAATATATAAGGTTTTATTTAAATAGGCATCATAAGGAAATCAATTCAAATTTATTATTTCTTTCAAATAATATAGAAGATTGAGTTTATGGAAATATTAAATAAATTTGAAATGAGATTTTCAGTTTAGTATGGAAAAGATGTTGTAATGTCATATATTTAATGTAAACATTTTGACTCAATAAAATTATATAAAAATAGAATAAAATTAATAATTATAATTATTAATTAAAACATTCTCAAATTGATTATTTCTTTCAAATAATATAGAAGATTGAGTTTATGGAAATATCAAATAAATTTGAAATGAGATTTTCATTTTAGCAAGGAATAGATGTTGTAATGTCATATATTTAATGTAAATATTTTGACTCAATAAAATTAGATAAAAATAGAATAAGCATTTGGATTCGAAATGTTTATTATTAAGATAGAGTCAAAATGTTTTAATTAATAATTTTAATTATTAATTAAAATATTTTGACTCGATCTTAATAATAAACAATTTGACTCCATAGATATTGTTAAGTAGATTGAAGGAATAAACTTTATTATGCCTCATAACCTTTGAAGAAAGCTAAACATTTCACTAAATTTCATCTTTAGATCATAAAATTGTTATTTAATGTGAAAATACAATTAGTACCGGAAAATATCTTTATTACAACTAAATTATATAACATTAATAAAGAAATCATTTTACGATTTTATTAATTAAAATTAATAATTATTGATAAATGATACCTATTTTTATTTTTATTATTTTAAACAATAATTTTTTTTTATAACATACTTATATCAAAGCTATACCTTAATTCAATCAAATATCTTCCAAGTTGCTATCGAAAATCATTCCTTATTATTATTATTTTAAAAAGATACACCCTCTCCTACCATTTTAGAACAATCAAATATGAATTAAAGCATAATCAATAGTTTGTTAAGGCATCTTCATCACAAACACTATGCATGACATAACCACTAACAAAAGAAACAAACAATTTCAAATACTAGCTTTATATAGAGAGATGTGAAATTTATATAATATAAATAATATTATTAAGAATCATGATAGATCAATATTAAATTAAGGATCTACCAAGTGATGAGAGGATGCGAGGAATCAATTTTTTTTTAGAGTTTTGCAGTCAAAAAGAAGTTTTCATATTGAGAGATTTTATCCCTCTTAACACTTAAGATCCAGAGTTAACATGGTTTATTGTTGGTTTTTATTAAGAGAGAGATTTGTTAACTAAAAATAAAATAATTACTTATTAAAAAATAGTTGAGATGGAAAGGAATATAAAAATTCTAATTTGGTGAAAAAAGTTTGATGTAAAAATCAATTTAATTGTTCTAATTATAAAACAACAATATTTAACACTAAGAGTAATATAAAAAATAAATAAAAAATAAAAAAAAAAATGATAATTATGAAGTTATGGTGTTAAATGATAAATAAGGAAGGTGGATGTTTACCTATAGTGGTTTTTAGCTATTGGGAAATTTCAGCCTATTTTAATTTCAAAGACATGTACATGAATTGGATCTATCAAGGTTTTACAGCGAAATTGGTCTAGACGTGGGGAAGTGGGTGTGATGTGTTTAGCTTAATAAGCAGGGACTTATGTTTTTCCCTTGAGATTTGCTGACACAAAATCAAAACTAAAAGCCACTCAAGCTACATGTTTCACTAAAGATGGTGTATGCATTGGATTTTTATGTAATAATCGTGGATTGAACTTGTAGGTGGGGTAAACTGTTATTATATCTGGAATTGAAGAATATTTGGTGTAATTTTAAGGAATTATACAAAATCAAGAGGTTTAAATTGTTTCTTCTATTCCTAAATTTATATTGTAGAGTAAATTTCTCAGTAATTTAAATATTGGGATAGAGTATCAATAGGGTGGGGATAAAAATTAGTGTAAGCTACACCCTGGATTCTCTTTGAAAATGTTTTCACCAAAAAATTGTGAGAAAATTGATTCTAATAAGCATGGAGCTATGGTTGAGCTCTAACTCAAAGCTCTGCCATCTCAAAGTCAAAGTCAATTGACTTCACAAACACTATTGTTTTTTAGCTATGGAATTCCAAGAAATTGGAGTTTTGTATCTCTTCAGTATGTTTGTAGATTTTGGAACACTTTTCTCTTGTGAGAATGTTGTTGAGATTCAACAAGAAGATCCTAGTGAAAATTATGCACCTACACTAGGATGGAGCCTCAGGCTATTTTTAGGTGGATGTCTATTTATAGATGCATGAGAAAATTATATTTATAGATGAGGTCTATTTATAGATGTATGTGCAAGTTATATTTATAGATGCATATCGACTATTATTATCCCTTAATAATAGTTGGACAATAAACAATAATCTATTCTCAATGAGCACCTGGAAATAGTTAACTGAAGTGGAAAATAAGTTAGCTATAGGAATTTCGAGTTGAGTGGTTGGTTGGTGGGACATGCAAGTGGACTTAGTTGTAACTGAGTGATTCGAAATTGTAGCAGAGTTGGAAGTGTAGTTATGAAAGTTGTAAAGTAGTTTAACTCAGTTATGTGAGTTAAACTCAGTTGTGCTAATTGTAACTGAAGATACACTAGTGAGAGATAAGGTGAATTAATTCAAAATCAATGGCCTCACATGCAACTGAAGATTTACTACTATTAAATACACGCATGTCAGATCCAGTGGAGACCCAGTTGCGATGTAGGTGAAAGGGACAATTGACTATCAGTTGTGACGTTATCGGTTGCACACATGCAACCACACACACATTGGATGTGCCCATGAGGATTGTGCATTCAAGGCAAGCAAGATTCCATTCATTCAGGGATTTCTATCAGCTGGGATTGCGCAGTGGAGGTAGGCTGTCTGGAGACAATAAATTGGGTAAGGAACTTGCAAATTTTTGTATGACAATGTGAGACAGTTAGCTATTGTACTGAGAGCTCTCAGAGTAGAGATTTGTATGTAATTGTTTCATGTTCCATGATATAATACATAATAGAAGATAGTGGGGTTTTTTAGCTATATGCTTTCCCCGGGTAAATTATCTGTGTTATGTGTGATTGATCTTTCTTCATGATATTGTGATTGGCAATTGTGTTTCAAATTTCGCAAAGATTTTGTAGAAGCATTTCCGTATTTAAAAGTAGCATATTATTGTTAGATCAAGAGAATCCAAACAATAAATATTTTGTATTAAATTTCTACATGGTATTAGAGCACATAAAATTTCAATTTTGAAGCAGGAGCTGAGTTTGTTGGTGGAAAGAATTCAAATTTGCAGAAAGACTTTCTTGGTGCTACATCTAATTCAAGATCGAAATGGCTTTCAATGGCTTGCGGCTAGAGTATGCACTCAAGGGAAGCTCAAAATACATTTCTTGGAAGGACATGATGGAGGCGGTGCTCGAAGATAATGGCTTGAAAGAATTCATTGACAATGATGTTCCTAAGCCTGCTTCGTCAGATGCTGCCAATATTGATGCATGGAAAAATAAAGTGGAAAAGGCGAGGAGGATTCTGTTAGAGGGAGTACGAGACCACATTGTCTCAAACCTCCATGGGAAAGCCACACCATATGTTATATGGAAGGCTTTGACAGAGCTTTTCCAAAGCAACAACTACCATAGGAAATTGGCGCTCAAAGATAAACTTAGGAAGATCAAGATGGAAAAGGGCGACAACATTCCAAAGTATCTCATGAAGTTTGCCCAATGTCGGGATGAACTGGGGAGTGTGGGAATAAATGTTGCTGATGATGATTTGGTGGGCTTGGTTATCTTGAGACTTCCTAAGAGTTGGGACAGTTATGAAGGCTCTGTCAACGGACGGGAAAAATTTCCGGATTGGGAACGAATGTGGTCAGATGTGGTGCAGGAGGAACACCAGATATGGCTCTTCATCAAAGAATTATGATGAAGAGGATTGTGCTTTGGCTACCAAGGCGAATAAGGGGAAGGGGAAGAAATTCCATTCTAAATATGAGTCTAAAGGCAAGAAGTTGGATATGTCCAAGGTGAAGTGTTTCCACTGTCACGAACATGGGAATCTTGCTACTGATTGTCCGCAAAATAAGAAGAACAAGAAGGTTTCCGAAGCTGCAGCTGGTGAGGCCCTTACCTCGCAATTTGAGCTTGACTTCTCTTTTATCACATGCATGGTGTCAAGTCCATTGGGATTGGTGTGGTATTTGGATAGTGGCACTTCCTTTCACATGATGGGAGATAAGGAACTTTTCAGTGACTTGGAGGGGAAAGATCTCCAAATGCATATAGAGATGGGCGACGATGGATGATACCGTGCGTCTAGTATTGGTACCATTACCTTTCATAGGGAGTCGGGTAAACCATTTCAATTGAAAGATGTTATGCATATTCCAAGTCTGAAGAAAATTTGGTCTCAGTCGCAATGTTGGAGGACAAAGGCTATGACGTTGTTTTCAGCGATGGAAAATTTTTCCTGCGACTTAAAACAACGGGTCAAGCCAAGAGGATAGGGATTCGAGTTAAGAATCTCTAAAAGTTGGAGGTAGATGGTTGCACTGCCATGATGGGCAAGGCAGAAAAAGTGCTGAGCCAGGATGAGGGCGAATTATGGCATAGGTGATTGGGCCATCTTCATCATGGAGCCTTGAAAGTCATGCAGCAAATATCTACTGGACTTCAAATGGGAACACTTGCTTAGTTAGATCAGTGCAAGGGTTGCACCATGGGGAAGTATGTAAAGTCCACCTTTCATGAAAAGGAGAATCGTGCTTCGGGGATCCTTGAGAGAGTTCACATAGACGTGTGTGGACCGTTCTCGGTTGCTTCAAAAACAAAACATAAGTACTATGTTATTTTTGTTGATGAATTTTCTCGTAAATGTTGGATCTTCTTCATGCATAAGAAGGATCAAACATTCTCAAAGTTCTCTGAGTTTAAGCCACTGGTGGAGAAAGAGTCGGGGAAGAAAGTGAAGGCTCTGAGGAAGGATAATGGTGGATAATACATCTCTAAAAAATTCAAGAAATTCTACAGCAAAGAAGGAATTCGAAGAGAAATCATAGCACCTCATAACCCACAACAAAATGGGGTCGCGGAGAGGAAGAACAAAACGATCGTGGGTGCAACATGAGCGATGTTGCATGATCAGGGCCTACCGATGCATTTGTGGGTAGAAGCATGCAACACTGCGGTTTATGTGCAAAACCATTATCCTCATAGAGTTCTTGGCATGAGTACACCTAAAGAAACTTTCATTGGTAAGAAACCGAATGTTTCACACTTTAAGATTTTTGGCTCATCTATTTATGTGCATGTGACCAAGGACACTAGGAAGAAGCTGGAGCTGACTTCTGAAGTTGGGATATTTGTGGGGTAGATAGAAACACCCCATAATTATCGTGTGTATTTTCCAAACAGTCGAATGACTGTGGTGTGACGGGATATAAAATTCGATGAAGGGAAAGCCATGCGGTTGTTGCTTGAGAGGGAGCTAGAATTACATGCAGAGGAGGAACTGTTGGTTCCCAAAGATGAGTCTCTAGATGTGGATCAGCCATATGAGGAGGTTCATGGAGTGGAGGAGTCCACTCACGTAGAGCCAGCCATCAGAACTGGCAGAAGGCGTAACATAGAAGCTGATAGGCTGAGACTTAATGCTGCACAGAATGTAGGAGCCCCTACTTCACAGTGCAGAAAAAGACAGTCTCCTGATCGATTTACTGGATACATAGATATCACGAGAAAATTAATTTTGATTGAGCCATATTCCTTTTAGGAAGTAGTGCAGGAGCCCACATGGGTATATGCAATGGTGGAGGAGAATGACTCCATTGTCAAAAACAGTGCTTGGGAAATTGTTCCAAGGCTGGTTGATAAATCAACGGTAGGTTTGAGATGGATCTACAAGGTAAAGCAAGTTGCTGATGGGAGTGTTGAGAAATACAAGGCAAGATTTATGGCCCGGGGCTTCTCACAGATCGAGGGGATAGATTATGAAGAAACCTTTGCACCTGTCGCAAGGTATTCTTCCATAAGGACCATCCTTTCTCTCTTAGCACATATGGCTTGGCGCATTCATCATATGGATGTGAAGACTGTGTTTCTCAATGGGATCATTGAGGAATAGGTGTACATAGAGTATCATGAAGGATTTGAGATCTTCAACAATGAGTCGCATGTGTCCCAACCCAAAAGAGCGATGTATGGGCTAAAGCAAGCACCCCATGCTTGGTACACTTGGATAGACAACTATTTCACTGGAATTGGTGTTGGATCCCTGTAATTTGCAAGATTGGAAAGAAAAAGTAGTAGGGAACCACATCAAACCACTTTGGAGTCCAAGGACCTAGCCTTCCTGGGCTCAAAGAGGGCTCTCTCTATGTTTATGATTAACTGATTTATCTTTATGCTTATGTTTTCTGATTTTAGGCTAGTTATGAAGTTTTGGGTTTTTTTGTTTGTTTGATTGATTGATTGATTGTAGGTTGGACAGACAGAATGTGGGAAGCTTAATCCATTGGGCTATGGAGTCATAAAAGGTTTAAATTGTACATCAACTCTTCAAGGGTTTTCATAGGGAAAGCTAACTATATCAAATGGATATTCTTAGGTAAGATGAATATGAAATGACAACAAGTTGTGAATTTAGTAAAACTAAAGGGAAATTAAGAATCCTTTAACTATACTTCAAGAAGAAATCCTTTAAGATAATAGTTTAAGAGAAACTAAAGAGCATGACACCCTTGAATTCTTTAATAATACTTTTAGATAGAGAAAACATTCAAGATAACAGTTCAGTGAAATTAAAGAGCATGACACCCCTGAATTATTTAACCAAACTTCAAAGAAGGCCTTTAAGATAACATTTTAAGAGAAACTAAAGAGCAGGACACCCCTGAATTCTTTAGCTAAAATTTAAAAATAACCTCAAGACAACAAGCTAGGTAGAACTAAAGAGCAGGGCACCCTTGAATTCTTTAATTAAACTTTGAAGATGAAAACATATAGATAATAGTAACAAACAGAGTTAAGGTGCCCAAACAACATATCTCAATCTAAAATTTATGTTCTATTATCAGAGAAATTGATGTACAATATGGAAAACAGAGGAGAAACATTGACAAAGAGGGATAACATCACCATTAACATAGCTCAAGAATCCTGTGAACGCGCTTGTATTACTGATTTCCAGCTCAAAAACAATTACAGTGCTCCAGTGCAATAATCTTTGCATTTCAGAGTCTCATCAATAATCCTTCTTAGCAACCAACTAGCCAACCAACCAACAATAATAATGAACAATACATGCAGTATTTAACTGCAGATGAGGAGGTTGCCCTAATCTAGGGTGACTAATTTGTATTTACTACATAGTAAATGATGTTTGACAATTGAGACCATGCAAAGCCCAATGCCAAAATATCTCTAATCGACCTACTATAGTAATAAATTTCTAATTTACTGTTGAGCTAACTTTCAGATATTTTTGATTATTTTCCTTTAACATTAACTTTTACACTAACTTCTGAGCTGCTAAAATATCTCTAACTACAATATTAATTGTACGTAGCTTTATTAAAGCAAGATTAGGCTGTAGGCGGCCAGTGTGACTTTGAAGAAGTAATTGCTAAGTGTCTTTGTCATTTGGCTGTATTTTCTTCGTTGATTTATCCTATGATTTGTCCTTAAACCTTAAAACTGTCACTTATCTGTATCTTTATATGTTTTCCTTCTTTTCCTTTAACTGTTTTCATCTCTGATCTTCCTTTGATTTCCTTGGGTTACTGTAATATCTTTCTTAACCTCTCTTATCTATCTTTTGTATTAAATCTGTCTTTTTAACCCTGTCTTTAGCCTTTGACTGATTTTTTTTATCTATTTAACCTTTAACTGTCACGGTGAATCTTTTAGTTGTCACTGTTCTTTAACTGTGTTCTTTACTTGTCTGTATCTCTGCGCAGCCACTGTAAAACCTCTTCATTTTTTTACCTTGTCCTTTGAAAAACTCTCACTGTCTCTGGAGTAATTGCATGATCCTTATTAATCATGATCCATTGCTGCCTCTGATTAATCTTGCACTCCAAATCCTTTGAAGAACAGAGCTTTTGGATCGTCACCCATAAAACCTAGTTTTTAATAATTTTTGGACTTAGAAACACATTTTGATTACTGCGTTTTCTGATATGAAATGTCACCTGCAAAACTTAAAAATGAATATTAATAAAACACGGATTTTCAGGGGAGGCGAGCAATGGTGGCTTGCAAGTGGCAGGTAAATTCATGAACAGGGTGCGGATATTGGAGGTTCTTCGGTTCCTGGGTTTAGTTGTGACCTTTCGGGTCTCTTAGAATTGTTGCTGGGTTTTACATGGCAGCTCGAGGACTGTCACGATACCTCAGAAAAAGGTTTATCATGGCAAGCAAGCGGCTTTAAAAATAAACCGGAGGGCGGTTCCCATTATGCGCGGAGGGCGGTTTTGTGGTTTTCGCATGGGGCATAGGTGGTTTGGCAGTTTATGTCGTGGGGATGCGATAATATGGAGGGAGTGACGCGTGGAAAAAAGAAAGGGTGAGAAAACCTTCTATTTTGAAAGCTCAAAAAGGTTTTAAACCTTGGGCTTTTTGGGTTTTGAAAACGCTTGGTGGTCGTTGGATCGGAAGGCGGGGATCTGACAGTGGTCGGGCGATGACTAGGCTATGGGTAGGTTTGAAAGGTGGGTCTAGGATTTTGAAATGATGTGGCGGATAACAATGTAGGGCCTAGGGTATATCAAAGCATAGGTGCTTAATCATAAAGTGGGGTCAGGGTTATATGGATGCAGAGGGTAAAGGTGTAACGCTGGGGGTTTAAAATATAAAGGGGTTTTAAATAAACATGGTCTATTTAAAGAGTGGGACTCGAGACAAAAATAATTTCAAAACAATGTAAAAATGGTTTTTACATTGTTTTGAGTGAAAATAGAGGAAAATGAGTGAAGGGGAAGGGATTTTAGTGAGGAAAATGGGTTTTAGAATAGGGAAGAGGGCTTTTTAAGAAAGGGGCAAGGCTAAATGAGGGGTTTTAAGTAAAAAATGGGATTTTTTCAGAGCATGAGAGTGTTGGAGAGGGTAAAATGAGATATAGTGAATAGGTTAAAAGGAAAATAATGAAGGCGGTGAGATTTCCGAAAATAAATGATAATCAGGGAATATTATTTTCAGTAGCCTGTAGAAAATACACAGTCATCTAGTGATATTGTAGAATACAGGAGACTAACAGTGGCTCCAGCTGGGGAGGGCAGATCCTTTAGGAGGTGTCAAGAACATTTGTAGATCGGTAGCCTGTTTGTATTTGGCTAATTTTCATTCTATAATACCTGATTTGCTGCAACTTTTTGTGACTGTGTTCTTCAAAAATTGAAAAACAGGCTTCTTGGAAATTAATTCTGCCTACCCATCATTCTGTTCTAACATTTTTTCTTCATTTCTGGGTGCATTTAGACTTGCAAACCTTGACATCATTTTTCTTTTGAAAGCAGACTATCTATTTCTAACCTTATAACTTCCAAAGGCTCAGATTAGACTGATGAGCTCTTTTATTTCTCTACCTAACTACTTGTCTGCCAAGATTAAATAGTTTGACATATTTTTATTCATTAACTATCGACATGAAATTTAAAGCATGAATGAATCAAGATTAAGCAGTTCGATCATCATGGATTATGGCATTTTTGGACAAGCTACACATAATATTATTTTGCAAAAAGTAAACTAAACTGAGGGTTTTGATCTTGAATCTTTCATTTATCACTTATCCCTCACTCCTCTTATTGGTTTCAGACTTAGGCTTTTGAACCAATATCATTTTCCACCTAAATACTGATAAGCCAAGTTTAAACCATTTGGAAAATCTTCATTTCCTAACTTATCAGCAAAAAATTAAAATTTGTACAATCATGTTTAGGCTGTATGATTGAAAAGGACCTTTTCAATAGTAGTGGCATTTTGACTTGCACGATTTCAGAAACATTCATTTTTTGGTATGGGGTTTACCTTTTCCTTTTTTATCTGCCCTCTTTTCTTCTTTTCTTTCTTTCTTTTTGTATCAATTTTTCTGAGATTTTTTGTTTAAGAAATGTTATATACAATGAAGAAAACTTTAAACTAAGATTCTTAACTGAAATAATGCTTGAGCATCCTGCCATTGATAGGACCTCCAAACAATTCTGTTCCATCCATTTCTTGTAAGAAAAATGTATTATTACCTCTTGCAGAATGAATGGTGTATGGAGATTTCCAAAGGTTATCAAAATTTCCATGCTTGCCTTTGTCCTCTCTTCTTGAATCCCACTTCAACATTTTGTCTCCAATGTTAAAATCATTTGCTTTGGTCCTTTTGTCAAAGAGTTTCTTGATATTTTCTTGTAACAACTGTCTTCTGTTGTACACTCCTTCTCTGGTTTGTTGCAGCTGAATAGTTTGATTTATTCTTCTTTGTGTATAATTCTCTTCAAACTGCACCTCTTGAATAAGATTCATCACTGGCACTTCCAAGATTGTTGGGAAGACTGCATTTGTTCCATAGATTAGTTGATAGGGTGATATATCAATTGACTTCTTATTTGTTAGCCTGTCTGCCCATAGTGCATGTACCAACTTGTTGTGCCATGATTTCTTGTTTTCCTCCAACAAATTTTTAATGATGTTCACCAAAATTTTGTTTAAATATTCAACCAACCCATTACCTTGAGGGTAATAAGCTGTAGAATGACCCAAATTAATGTGACATTTGTGGAAAAAATCCACCATTTTCAGTCAAACCTAGATAGAATGTTGTTTTCAAGGAATCTAATAATTACTGAGTCTGTGGCAGTCCTGGAGGGAATGGCTTCTATCTACTTAGTAAAATATTTGGTTGCAGTAAGGATCCATTTATGTTGGGAAAAGGAGGAAGAGTGGATTTATCTAATGAAATCAAGACCCCACTGTTGAAAAGGAGCTTCAACAGAGATTGGTTGTGATGGAAAAGGTTGTAGCTTTATTTTTCCCTCAAAATTTTGGCATTTATGACAAGCAATTATCATTTTGTGGATGTCTTGGAAGAGGGTAGGCCAATAGAAACCAGCCCTAAGGATCTTATTAACAGTGGTATTCCAATAGATATGGCCTCCACACTCTCCTTCATCAAAATCATGCATAATCCTATCTGCATCTTCTTCAGGCAAACATTTAAGCAATACACCACCATAATTTTTCCAATATAAAAATTTGTCTAGAATGTAGAAATTTACAGCTTTTAGTTTCAAGAATATGGCCTTTGTTTTGGACAAACTAGGAGGAACATTTAAATTAAAAAGCACATATAATATATCAGCATACTTGGGAGAGTTTAGAAATGCCTCCTCAATATATGGAGCCGCCAACTCCTCCTGTTCATCCAATGAGTGAATCATATTGATGTCTAGTGCTTGAAAATTTGTTTCAGCCATTAGTTTAGCCAGTACTTGTCCTTTGATTAGCTTGGTGGGCTTGATTTCTAGATCAAATTCTAAAATGACAGCAACCCACTTACCTCTTTTTCCATCAGGATCTTATGTAAGTATGTCTTTAACCACTGTGTGGGGCACAAATGCAATGATGTGTGAATGTAGAATGTAGACTCTGAAATCCTTTAGTGCTTTGATTAAGGCAAAAGCCTACTTTTCCATGATGTTATATTTCAAAGGTGCATCTCTTAGAGCTTGGATGAAGAAAGCTATGGCCTGCTCCTGTCCTTTTATATTTGTCTGCAGTAATACAATAGCAACTGTGTGTTCTGATGCAAAAGAAAATATAAAGAAATTCTTGGTGAAATCAGGGCTGATCAGAATTGGTGTTTATGTAAGAGCTTTCTTCACCAAGTCAAAAGATTGCTTTGTTTTTTTGGTCCATTTGAATCCTAATTCTCTTTTCAGCATGTTAGTGATGTTTCTTAGGAGTTATGCAAGGTTTGGTATGAACCTTCTTAAGAAATTTATCTTTCCAATGAAAGATTGCAGCTCTTTGATGTTTCTTGGATGACTGATTTGCAATATTCCCTCAATCCTCTTTGGGTCAATCTTGACCCCTTATTCAGATATGACGTGGCCTAGAAGCTTTCCTTCTTGAAGGCCAAATAAGGATTTCTTAGGATTTAAAGACAGACCATACTTTCTGCATTTCTCAAAGACCTTTCTTAAGTGAGCTAGGTGTTCTTCATCAGTTTTTTAATAGACTGTGATGTCATCAAGATATATTACAATGAAGTAACCTATTTATTTTGAGAAAGCAATATCCATTACTCTTTGAAAAGTAGCTCCAGCATTCATTAACCAAAAGGAATTTTAACATACATGAAGGTCAAGGGCAACATTTTTGTAGGCTCTTAATCTAGGATGTTTTGCTGAATATTCTCCCTTAATCTGCATAATGACTAGCTCATAATCCCCATGAACAGAGATCCTTTTGGCCTCTAACTTTTTCAGAAGTTGTAATCCTAGGAGGAGGGCCTCACACTCTGCTATATTATTTGTACATTGAAAGTTCAGTTTGTAGGAGTGACCTTCTGCATGGTTGTTCTTAGTGTTGTGTACCCAAATACCTGCCCCTGAACCAGTTTTGCCACAAGATCCATCAAATATCATGCTCCATATAGGTTCAGTTTCAGACCTATGTTCGCCATTATGTTGTTTTCTATCTATTTGGTCTGACTGTTCTTCCTTTTTTTTGGTTGTTTGTCCATTTTTTGCTACTTGTTCATTAATATTTTCATCATTGTAAAGAATAAATTAATCAAGGTCTATGTGGACATAATAGAGAGTGGAGTTATTAGGATTTTCTTGATTGCTGACCATGTATTTCATATGAGCCTCCCTATATAATCTTCTTGGTTGAATAAAGTTTGGTATGGTAGCGTAGGTCATATCCATTTGGAGGGTGCCTTGCAGTTTGGCTCCCCATGAGCGTGATAGGAGCATGCCATAATTCGGGGGAATGTCAGCCACTACAATATCCATTACTAGGATTTTGACTGGTATTTGTGATAGATTAACACATAGATCTTTGATCGGGCCTAGACATTTAACTCTACTGGAGTCAAAATAATACAAGTCTTTGTATGGTCTAGTTATCTCAAGGCCTAGTCTTTCCATAACTACCTTTGGCATGAGGTTATGGGAAGCTCCTGAATCTAACATGGCATTATGAAGGATTTTATCATGAATATTCAAACTGACATAAAATGGAGGTACACCTCCCTCTTGAAATTTACCTTCTACTTCAAGTCGAAACAAAAGCTTAGGTTTGTCATCATTTAAATTTACAGAATCAACATTTTCTCCCATGTTTAAAGCTTTCAAACTTGGGATATATATACATATTGGAAAAATAATTCAGTAAGAGGTATGGAGATTTTTATCTTGGAAATTTCATTCTCAATACTGAAAGGTGTCTGTGCTTTTGGCAGATTTAAATCAGTTTTATCAGACACTGTTTTTGCAGCAATTTCAGATTGCTGAATTGTTTTGGAGATCTTAGTTAAATCATTTTGGTTAGGGCTACTAGTTGATTTACTAGTGCTTCTTTCTGGACTTTTTTTGTTTTTATTTCTATTAGAACTTTTAACAATTATGTTTAAAGTTTCTACTATCTTTTTGAGATCATTTTCAGGGGTCTTCCTAGCAGAAATTTCAGGGTTCTTTCTCTTGGGAATATCTTGAATTTTCTTGCTTCTGAGGTCACACTGCCTATGTAATTCCATGATAGCATTTTCGAATCCTTGTTTTTAGTCCTCAGATTCTAGGCATTCTTCTTCATTTGGGGAAAATATTCCTTCTTCTTCCTCAGTGAGGAAAACAATATCCTCATTATTAACTCCCATTAGATTGATTTGACTTTGTTCTGGTTCTTCAATCACCCCCTCATCTTCATTAGCATAGTTTTCTTGGAAAGGAGGCCTGATTTGCTGGTCGAGTTCCCTCTATTCTCTCTGTCTTATTTGAGGGGGGTTTCTCCTAAAGTTTTGATTTTGGTTCTGATTTCTATTTTGAGGAGTTGTTTGATTTTCTCTAGGGAAAGCTCTCTCATTCATGTTTATTCTCTCCACCATCCTCTCTGTGGTTCTAACTAAGTTATCAATCTTAGTATCAGAAGTGGAGGCTACAATCTCTTCCCTATATGTGAATCTATTTTCATTTTTCATTCTAGCCCTCTTGGCAATCACATTGGCTTCTACACTTACTACACCCCTCTGCATACTATTCTAAAGTAAGAGGGTCTCTTTCTCTTAGTTGATATGCCATATCTGAGTCAAAACCATCTGGAAATTTCATTAGGGCTAGATCTTGTGGGGGTTTTATGTGAGGAGGGAGGGCATTATATACATTTTTGAATGTAGTGCAGTAGCCTTGGACACTCTCTCCAACTTTTCTCTTAATGTTTTCCTATTCTGATAAGATTTGGAGAGGATTTTTCTTGACTTCCCACTTATTTAGGAACAATTGATGAAAAGTAGGGAGGCCATGTATACTATTAGGGGTTAGGCCTTTAAACCATTTTCTTGCCTCTACCCCTAAGCTTTGTGCAAACATTCTTAGTTTAACAGTTTCATCATTTATCTCTTGTCTGTCAAAATAGTTATTTATTCTATCCACATGTTGTTGAGTAGTTGTAGAACTACTTGCATCAAATAAGGGGATTTTGGACTGATAATCCTGTGGTAGAACTACTAAAGGCAATGGTAGGACTAGTGGGGCATACCAGGTTTCCATGGCTGGTAGTTGGGGAAACAAAGGAGGGTTAACAGGTGGAGGGTTGAAAAAAGGAGGAGGAGGGTTGAAAGGAGGAAGGTGAATAATGGGTGTATGAATGGGGTTGAGGTTTGAACAAGAGGATTCCATTGTAAGATGGATGGATCCACAATTATCTAGGTTATCCAATTCTGGGACCTAGTCTTGAATAAGCTTTGTTCTAAGTGTGAGTCAAATTGGATATCCTGCAAGTATTTAAGGTTTTCAGGTAAGGAACTTACCTTGTGAATAGGTCTGCTAACAGTTGGATTTTTAGATCTATGAGTTTTTCTTAGGATTCTCTCTAGATTGTCAACTATTTCAGGAGGGTTTGGGTCAGGGTGGGATCTGGTACAAATTCTTTTAGAAGCCAGAACTTGGACCCAAGGCACAGAGAGAATGAATTTTTTATAACAGTCTAAAAAACAAACCAATCTGTGAGAGAAATACTTAATTCACAAAGTATTTTGACTGGGTTCTATCTGAGTTTTGATAGTGTCAGGATTTCTCAAATATTTCCCAGTGGAGTCTGTAGAAAACCAATGGAGTTAGCAGGCCTACTGAAAACCAGTGGAGTCACCAGGTGGATGATTTCAACTTTCTTGAGGCTGGCTGTTGTTCACCATCAGCAACTAGATACCAATCTTGGCGAATATTTGAGTTATCTAAATTTGAATGTGGTTTTCTGAGTTCTTGGGGAAATATCAAGCTTTTTAATAACTCGGTATATTCCCCAGTATAGTTGCCATCATTTTGGCTCCCTATAATTTGCAAAATTGGAAAGAACAAGTAGCAGGGAACCACATCAAACCACTTTGGAGTCCAAGGATCTAGCCATCCTGGGCTCAGAGAGGGCTCTCTCTATGTTTATGATTAACTGATTTATCTTTATGCTTATGTTTTCTAATTTTAGGCTAGTTGTGAAATTTTGGGTTTGTTTGTTTTTTTGATTGATTGATTGATTAATTGATTGATTGTAGGTTGGACATACAAAATGTGGGAAGCTTAATCCATTGGGCTATGGAGTCATAAAAGGTTTAAATTGTACATCAACTCTTCAAGGGTTTTCATAGGGAAAGCTAACTATATCAAATGGATCTTCTTAGGTAAGATGAATGTGAAATGACAACAACTTGTGAACTTAGTAAAACTAAAGGGAAATTAAGAATCCTTTAACTATACTTCAACAAGAAATCCTTTAAGATAACAGTTTAAGAGAAACTAAAGAGCATGACACCGATGAATTCTTTAATTAAACTTTACTAAGAAAGCCTCAAGACAACAATCCGGTAATACTAAAGAGCAGGACACCCCTGAATTCTTTAATAATACTTTCACATAGAGAAAACATTCAAGATAACAGTTCAGTGAAATTAAAGAGCAGGACACCCCTGAATTCTTTAACCAAACTTCAAAGAAGGCCTTTAATATAACAGTTTAAGAGAAACTAAAGAGTAGGAAACCCCTGAATTCTTTAGCTAAACTTTACTAAAATAACCTCAAGACAACAAGATAGGTAGAACTAAAGAGCAGGACACCCCTAAATTCTTTAATTAAACTTTGCAGATGAAAGCATAAAGATAATAGTAACAGACAGAGTTAAGGTGCCCAAACAACATATCTCAATCTAAAATTTCTATTCTATTATCAGAGAAATTGATGTACAATATGGAAAACAGAGGAGAAACATTGAAAAATAGGGATAACATCACCATTAACATAGCTCAAGAATCCTGTGAACGTGCTTGTATTACTGATGTCCAACTGAAAAACAATTACAATGCTCCAGTGCAATAATATTTGCAACTCAGAGTCTAATTAATAATCCAGCTTAGCAACCAGCCAACCAACCAACCAACAATAATAATGAACAATAAATGCAATATTTAACTACAGATGAGGAGGTTTCCCTAATCTAGGGTGACAGATCTGTATTTACTATAGAGTAAATCATGTTTGACAATTGAGACCATGCAAGGCCCAATGCCAAAATATCTCTGACTGTCCTACTGTAGTAATAACTTTCTAATTTACTGTTGAGCTAACTTTAAGATATTTTTGACTATTTTCCTTTAACATTAACTTTTACAATAACTTCTAAGCTGCTAAAATATCTCTGACTACAATATTAACTATAGGTAGCTTTATTAAAGCAAGATTAGGTTGTAGGTGGCCAGTGTGACTGTGAAGAAGTAATTGCTGAGTGTCTTTGTCATTTGACTCTATTTTCTTCATTGATTTATCCTCTGATTTGTCCTTAAACCTTCAAATTGTCACTTATTTGTATCTTTATCTGTTTTCCTTCTTTTCCTTTAACTTTTTTCATCTCTGATCTTCCTTTGATTTCCTTGGGTTACTGTAATCTCTTTCTTAACCTCTCTTATCTGTCTTTTGTTTTAACTCCGTCTTTAGCCTTTGACTAATATTTTTATCTCTTTAACCTTTAACTTTCACGGTGAATCTTTTAGTTGTCACTGTTCTTTAACTATGTTCTTTACTTGTCTTTATCTCTGTGCAGCCACTATAAAACCTCTTCATTTTTTTACCTTTTCCTTTTAAAATCTCTCGCCGTCTCTGGAGTAATTTCGTGATCCTTATTGATCATGATCCATTGCTTCCTCTGATTAATATTACGCTCCAAATCCTTTGATGAACAAAGCTTCTGGATCATCACCCAGAAAACATAGTTTTAAATAATTTTTGGACTTAGAAACACATTTTGATTACTGCATTTTCTGATATGGAATGTCACCTGCAAAACTTAAAAAATGAATATTAATAAAACACGGGTCTGCAGGGGAGGCAAGCAATGGTGGCTTGCAAGTGGCAGGGAAATTCGTGAACATGATGCGGACATTAGAGGTTCTTCAGTTCCTGGGTTTAGTTGTGACCTTTCGGGTGTTTTAGAAGTGTTGCAAGGTTTTACATGGCGGCTAGGGGACTGTCGCAGTATCTCAGAAAAAGGTTTATCATGGTGAGAAGGTGGCTTTAAATTTGAACCGGAGGATGGTTTCCATTATGTGCAGAGAGCGGTTTTGTGGTTTTCGCATGGGGCGTAGGTGGTTTGGAGGTTTATGTCGCGGGGATGCGATAATATGGAGGGAGTGACTCATGGAGGAAAGAAAGGGTGTGAAAACCGTCTATTTCTCAAGCTCCAAAGTGTTTTAAACCTTGGGATTTTAGGGTTATGAAAACGCTTGGTAGTCGTCGGATCAGAAGGCGGGGATCTGACGGTGGTCGAGCGATGAGTGGGTTATGGGTAGGTTTGAGAGGTGCGTTCGAGATTTTGAAATGATGCGGCGGATAAAAATGTAGGGCCCGAGGTATATCAAAGCGGAGGCACTTAATCATAAGGTGGGGCCAGGGTTATATGGATGCGGAGGGTAAAGGCGTAAAGCATGGGGTTTAAAATATAAAGGGGTTTTAAATAAAAAGGTTTATTTAAAGAGTGGGAACCGAGACAAAACTAATTTCAAAACAATGTAAAAAGATTTTTTACATTGTTTTGAATGGAAATATAGAAAAATGAGTGAATGGGAAGGGATTTTAGTGAGGAAAATGGGTTTTAGAATAGGGAAGAGGGATTTTTGAGAAAGGGTCAAGGCTAAATGAGGGGTTTTAAGTCAAAAATGGGATTTTTTCAGAGCATGAGATTGCTGGAGAGGGTAAAATGAGATATAGTGAATATGTTAAAAGGAAAATAATGAAGGCAGTGAGATTTCTGAAAATAAATGATAATCAGGTAATATTGTTTTCAGCAGACTATAGAAAATACACAGTGATATAGTGATACTGTAGAATACATGAGACTAACCCTGGGCTTCACAAAAATTGAAGCAGATGCAAACCTATACCAAATTGTTGTGGAGGGTAAGCTTTTAATCATTGTTCTTTATGTTGATGATTTAATATTGACTGGTGATGAGCAGCTGATACACTCATGCAAGGAGGACCTTGAAATGGAGTTTGAGATGAAGGATATGGACCTCCTTCATTATTTCCTTGGATTGGAAATATGGCAGCGAGATGGTGAAATTTTTGTGTCTCAAGGACAGTAATCAAGGGAGATACTGGGTAAGTTTCACATGGAGGGATGCAAACCCATGGATACTCCTCTTCCAGGAAACTGGAGGAAATAGATGCTAATTCTAGAGAGGTAGTGGTTGCTACTGTCTATTGATAGTTAGTGGGTTCGCTAATGTATCTAGTGAACACGAGACCGGACATTTGCTATGCGGTTAACCAGCTGAGTCAAATGATGGTTAAGCTTACTAAGCTCTTTTGGAAGGCGATCAAGCATGTCCTGAGATACCTGAGGGGAACATCAGAGTATGGCTTATGGTACAAACAGATGGATGAGGTGAAGTTGCATGGATTCATGGATGCAGATTGGGCAGGAAGCCCATCGGACAGAAAGAGAACATCAGGAGGGATCTTTAGCATTGGATCTACAGTTTTTTCTTGGTACAGCGGGAAGCAGAGATCTGTGGCACTCATTTCAGCGAAAGCGGAAGACATGGCACTGATTCAAGCTACATGTGAGGCTATCTGGATGAGAAGGATCTCAGTTGGTTTTTTTGGTTCTCATTTAGATCCGATAGTGATTCATTGTGATAATCAGAGTTGCATTAAACTATCGATTAATCATGTGTTTCATGATTGATCTAAGCATATAGATATCCAGTATCATTATCTCAGATATTGTGTGCAGATGAAGATCATGTTGCTTCAGTGCATTCCTACGAAAGATCAGGATGAAGATATTTTGATGAAGGCTCTCACCAGGAGAAAATTCGAATACCATAGAGATAGGACCAGGGTGAAGGATAATCCCTTTCTTATTGAGAGGGAGTGTTGAGATTCAGCAAGAAGATCCTAGTGAAAATTATGCACCTACACTAGGATGGTGCCTTATGCTATTCTTAGGTGGATGTCTATTTATAGATGCATGAGAAAATTCTATTTATAGATGAGGTCTATTTATAGATGTATGTGCAAGTTATATTTATAGATTGCATGTCTATTTATAGATGCATGTTGACTATTATTATCCCTTAATAATAGTTGGACAATAAACAATAATCTATTCCCAATGAGAACTAGGAAATAGTTAATTGAAGTGGAAAATAAGTTAGCTATAGGAATTTTGAGTTGAGTGGTTGGTTGGTGGGACATGCAAGTGGACTTAGTTGTATTGAGTGATTCAAAGTTGTAACAGTGTTGGAAGTGTAGTTATAAAAGTTGTAAAATAGTTTAACTAATTTAAGTGAGTTAAACTCAGTTGTGCTAGTTGTAACTGAAGACACACTAGTGAGAGATCAAGTGAATTAATTATTAATTAATTCACAGTCAGTGGCCTCACATGAAACTTAATATTTACTACTATTAACTACATGCATGTCAGATCCAGTGGAGATCCAGTTGCGATGTAGGTGAAAGAGACAGTTGACTATCAGTTGTGACATTATCGGTTGCACACATGCAACCACACACACATTGGATGTGCCCATGAGGAATGTGCATTCAAGGCAAGCAGGATTCCATTCATTCAGAGATTGCTATCAGCTGGGATTATGCAGTGGAGGCAGGTTGTCTGGAGATAAAAAATAGGCTAAGGAACTTGCCAATTTTTGTATGACAGTGTGAGACAGTTAGATATTATACTGAGAGCTCTTGGAGTAGAGCTTTGTATGTAATTGTTTCATGATCAATGATATAATACATAATATAAGATAGTGGGGTTTTTTATCTATATGCTTTCCCCGGGTAAATTATCTGTGTTATGTGTGATTGATCTTTCTTCATGATATTGTGATTGGCGATTGTGTTTCAAATTCCGAAAATATTTTGTAGAAGTGTTTATGTATTTAACAGTAGAATATTATTGTTAGATCAGGAGAATCTAGGCAATACATATTTTGTATTAAATTTCTACAAATTCATATTGTGCAATGCTAATATTTTTCTATTTAAAAATTTTACTTTGACTAGTGAGAATTCATGGGGTTTTTTTTTTTTTTTTAGTGTGACACATACTTCCTAGAAATTTTCTTATCCATTTTCTATTGATGGATATTAGTAAGCGTCTTTATGAAATCTTGGCAGTATAGTTAAAGAAAATTAACAATAACACATTCATTAAATATCATTTTTTTCCTGTTATCTATCATTTCAATATGTTGCGTAAAAATTAAGAGCTCTCCATTTTAATTTCGAATCCCTAGAGACGGAGTGCAGAGGATTCAAAATTATAAACTGCTATCACCCATAAGTGATTCAACAATCAATTCAACAGGTTTTGATTCTATTACAGCTTGTTCTCCAACAATCAATTCAATAGATGTGATTCTGTTGACACAATCAATTTTGTTGCACCATTAGTAGTTAAAAATCTAGTACAAGCACCATTATTAGTAGTTAATCCAAAAATATAAGCATAACTAGATGCATCTTTCACCTAAAATCCATAGCCAAAAGGCTAAGGGAATATACAGTTAGAAAAGTCTCCATGCTACTAAATTATGATATCTTGATCTTAAGCTATACAAGGGACAAAAACAACAACAATAGAGTATTTGAACATGCATGTTCTCCACACTGCAAAACCTACTTGAAACCTCACATCCTTGAACTCCCAAACTTCATAAAGTAAGTACTCGATATTTCTAGAATTAATATCCCAGGAAATACCCACTTCAACGTTAGATGCATTTAAGATTGTTGAATCTCTTATGGGTGATGACAGTTTATAATTTTGAATCCTCTTCACTCCGTATCTAGGGATTCAACATTAAAACAGAGAGCTCTTAATTTTTGTGAAACATATTGAAACAAATTCCTAAAAAAATTAAAGAACTATAAGTGTTTAAAAAAATAAAACATAGTGTGCTTACTTACACAGAAATACAACAATACAGGTAAATCCTTACTTACCTGTGAATCTTGTTGCAGGGTGTCGTGCGAAAGTGAGAGAGGTGAGCGGCATGAAAGTCAGAGAGGAACCACAGTCGAGAGAAAATGAATTTCCGGGGGAGAGGGAAATGAATGAAATGTTGCATTCAATTTCATAGGGAATGTACTACCCGGGCAGAGGTGGAGTAAAGGCGAGTAACTGGTAAATCTACAAAAATATGTTATAATATTGGCGGCGTGGGTTCATTGATTGCCCAAACTCTACAATCAATTTCACAGGAAATTTCATACAAAGGCAGAGGTTTGACGACGTGATGGTGAGACATGATGCCATGATGCATTAGCCATGTAACATGAATAGATACACCATACATTGAGTTACATTCCCATGGGATGGGAAACCATATGGGTAGATGCTGAAGGGCTGGGATGGGGCTATGGGGTTGGAAGCATATTAAAGAATCTAAGGGCACATTAAATAACGAATACCTTATGAAATATTGATTGCCAAAATGTATCTCTAATCTTTGGGACTACTTATAAAAATATGATAATAAATCGGAGAGACATATAAGTCTTATTTATAGTTTGGTTTGTTTTTTAAAAGAAGTTTTATGTTAGCGTATTTCAATTTGATTTGATTTGATTTATTTATTAGGAAGTTTATAATAGAATATTTCAATTTGATTTGTATATAATGATATAGTTTCATGGAATTCAAATATTTTTAAGTAGACTTTTAGATTTATTTTAATTCTTGTGTTTAGAGGGATCAAATCTCTTTTCACTTTAAAACGGGTTTGCATCTCAATATATTTGATCTCTCTCTGTGCTTGGTAGATCCTGATTTCAGATGGATCTAGAATATTTTAATTATTAATAATTATAGTTATGATTTTTCATTGATTATTTATTATTTTATTTTATTTTTATGTAATTTGACACAATCAAAATGTTTTATTGATAATTATAATTGCTAATTATTTTAAATTTTTTTACTTAGTAAAAATGTTTACAAGACATTACAACATCTCTATCATACTAGACCGGACAACACCTCTTGGCACAACCATTCAAGTTGATTCATAGAGAGGCCTAACAACACTCAACATGTATCTTTTAGAATTGAGGATTTTGAGGAATCACCCCTAACCCTTTTGGGGGAAGACCAATGGAGGGCTCAATGGCATTATGTCAACAAACCATACAATTGGGAGAGTCAAAGGGGTCACACCAGTCTAAGTTTAGACTACTTCGATGCAATTTCAGAATATCTCGACTTGATTTCCCTCTAAGCTAAGTGTTTTATGGGATTATATTTCCCTTGACCATTTCGAGAAGGTCTATAGAGAGGCCTAACCACATTGAGTGCATGTTCTTTAAAGTTTAGGGTTTTAAGGAATCACCCCTAACCTTTTGGGGGAAGATCCACGTAGGACCCAATAACACTTATTCAATAGACCATTCAATTGGGGGTATCAATTAAGGGGTCACCCCACTACAAGGTTGGGGCACTCACATGCAAGATCCCATATTCATATTCTCGCCACTCCTTGTGAAGACTTAGAGAGGTATATCAATGGGTTAGTGGCATGACTTAGCATGATGCTAGATGGAAAACAGGGGGAGACTCAATAAGAAAATGGTATATGAGGCTAATGACACATGGACGTGACTAACAATGTGGCAAGTAGAAGGTGATACGATGCCAGGATTCTAGATTAAATCAAATCCTAGCATATAAACCAGTGTGTTTCCTTCAACATGAAAACACTCATCATATTCTTCATTAAGAAAAACAATTTTCAGTTTAAAATATACATACAGGAAAGAGAGCTATAAAAACACAAATCACTGATGTACAATAACACAAAAAAATCCTCGGCCAAATATTACAATGAATGGCCTTTCGGCTCTCGACCCTTTACAAAAAGCTCTCAACCCATTCCTCACTCTCTCTGTATTCCTCACTTCCTCACCCATTTACATCCTCATAAAACCCTCCTATTTATACAAAAATATGAATTTATTCCATTCCATAAAATCCTCCATACAAATCTCAACTAAAATCTAAATTAGATTTATCCTTTTTTTGGACTCAACAAAGTCCCATATATGGAGTTCATAATCCCTATATTATCTACCTAATTCCATTCCACTCATATCCTTTAATTATTAAAGGGATATTTACAATAATCCTCACATTTATATTTTCTCTCTTAATTTATTAAAATGAACAAAATAATTAAAAAAAACTTCACCCCCTAAATCACACAAATGAATAATAAAAAAATTAGCTTGATGCTCCTGCATTAGACTTCAAAATTTGAAATTAATCATGATCACCTGATCATGTGTTTCGGATATTTTTATTCCTGGATCCCATATCTTGTTCTGCAAATTTTCATTTGTTGCTGCTTTTGTTTGTTGTTATTCTCCATGTATCCACACTTTATGTTGCATTGCCCCACTGGCTATGATTTCACCATCCTCTGTTGTCTTCCTCTTGCTGCTTCTTCTTTGTTTTACTGCTGCTGTCTTCTTCTGGGATACTTTCATCATTATCTTCCTTATCAGTTCAATTTCTCTATCCAATAGATCTTCTCCAACATCTGCAATAAAACCTATACTCACAAAACAATTATTAAAATGAAAAACATAAGGCTTTAGTGCCTCTTTCTCCTATGGCAACATTTCAGTATGCTGCTCGGAAATTTCCTCTTCCATCAACACATCAGTATGCTGATTTAAATTCTCCATGATAATGCAGCTAGTCCCTCCTCCATATCATATATTTCAAGAATGTCTCCCTGTGCTGTTTCACAATAATGAACTTCTTTTATTTACTGAATCATTTCTACATCCTTATCCTCTGTTTCCTGATTATTATTCAGGACAATTTCTTTGTCTTTCTCTTTCAACAACTTACCCTGAGTATAGATCCTCTACTTTTCCAACTTTCTTCTTTGAAGCTCTAACTTTCTATATAACTCAACAATCTTAACTGGGGTAGAACTTGGAAACTTTACACAACTTTCCATACCTTCACTTGTTGTTGACCAATCATAAGATGGCCCTTCTCCAATACTCTGTTGTTTATTCCCATGAGACTCTTCTGTCTCCTTTTGTTTCTTAGATTTTGCTATCTTAGCATCATTCTGAACAAATTTCAGATTCAATTTCTCCTCCTTAACAAACTTCAAAGTTTGTTCAACATCCTGTGATGTACCTGCGATCACACACAAATCATTAGTCTTAAAAACATAAGACTTTGTGGTCTCACTTGACGCTTCAGTAATCATATCTCCTTGCTGTTTTTAATCCTTCATTTGATTCAGTTCCTTTGTAGATTTATCTTCTATCGCATCAGTACTTTAAGAAAGTAATGGACCATATTCTAGCTCACATATCAAATCTTCCTTTAAATACTCATTTAAACTGAGTAACTCTTCCTTCAATTGAACATTTACTCTATGCTCCCACTTCACTTGCAATCTAGGCCATTTGACTTTCCTCTTCATACTCCATCCATATATCTGGTCTACTTTACTTCTCTGTAACATTTCCATCGATAACTCAAGATGGAATTTAATCTCATCTCTCTCTCTGTCAATCTGCTCTTGACTCATTCTCATGCCATTTGCCTTGGCATCTTCCTTCTCCTTTCTTCTGCTATGGTCTTCTTCAGAACCTCCGTAATGACCTTCAGTAGTCATCTTTGTCTCTATCTTCATGAGTTCTTCACTCACTCACCATGAGTTGTACCAAAGCCTTTGCAACATCAAATCCTCCCTACTGCCACTTACCTCACTAATCCTCTCTCTGGACTTGGTCTTTTGGCAAGCACTGGTTCTCTATTCTCTGGAACCTCTTGAGTATTCCTCTCTGCTCCTTCTAGGCTTCAACTCATATGCACTTTTAAGAACACAACTGTCCTTTTTATTCCATCTCTGTTGGAATTCTTCAAGGTTCTACTCCACACTTTGCTTTCATTCAGAAACTATTACTAGTCTCTTTCATCACTACTTTTAAAACTGTGATCCTCTTTTGCTGAGATCTTCAACGGCCTGCAACCTGAATTCTATGTATAGATAACAAGCTATTCATATTTCAACCTCTTCGATGAATAATGTACAACTCATACATCATGCCCATTCTGAATAACACCTTCCTTAGATGCCACCATATGATGGTAAAATAAAGATTTTACAACATCAAGCAATTGTGTTTACAATCTTAAACACAAATCAAAAGAATTCTCCCATTTCCAACTACAAGCTTTGGTCCAAAATGACTTAACCAAAACTGCAAGAACCCAAATTATGCATAATAAACCCGCTCACATAAAAATGCATGTTTCTCTTTATATCACCCAGGATAGCACATTTTCATTCATTTTTCAATTCATTTATACCTCCGCATTTGCAACATTTTCACTTTAATTTTGAACCGCATGTTGACATATATAAATCATCTCCGCAAAAATACTTATTTATAATTTCGATTTTGGTTAAGAAAACCAAAAATGTCAACACATAACATGTTCAGTCATACCTTTTCCCTTGACTCATAATTCCGCTGCGTCACTCCAATTCATATTTTCTATCATCAAGACTGCCAACGTAGTTATGAATGCCAATTCATACTGTCATCACCTCCCAACTCCACTGTGACAACATCAGAGGTTAATGCGGTCTTGGCAACCAAGTCTGCACGTTGACGCAAAAATGCAACAAATATGCCCTTTCAGCAGCTCCAAATTTGAGTGTTGTTCTTCCTCACTCTTTCGTGGCTTCACTCTACAACTTCCCAATTCCAAAATGATGTAGGAAAACCCAATTCCCACTCTTCCAAATTAGTATAGTAAAATATGAACTTTTTTTCTTAGGCCCAAGCTTACTCTTCAAACTGATGTAGTTGATTCATTACTTTATGTGCAATCCCAAATACCTCTCTACAATATGAAATATTATAACTTTATGCAAGCTTCAGTTCATACAAGGATTTATGAGTCTTCAAAGGACCATGGTGAGTGCATATAGTAATAAAAACTTAAAAATTGCATCCGGGATCCAATGAAATACTTTCAACTCAGCATTTGAGCCTACGCTCATCTTAAACAAACCAACCATGGAAAATATCAAGCCTATTCCCCACAAACACTATCGATCTTCCAGGTATTTATGACTGAGATGAAATGTAGCATACTGTGTTGTACATAGTCAGATATCACAGCTGCTCTTTTGAGTTACTCACCTCACGGCTCTGCGTGCAATCATGGGTCACGGCAGCTGTTGTGAATTTCATGCTCCATGGCTCTGGGTGCGATTGTGGGTCACAACTACTCTTCTAAGTGCCCACACTACGACTCTATGGTATTACAAGGTTCTCACGCATAAACAAAATAAGTTGATTTATGTTGACGATGATAATAAGCAACCAACATACTGCTACCTGATTGAACTAGGTATTAACACAACGTTAAACCTCGACCCAAATTCATTTGAAAGACGTGGTGCACTTTTTCTTCGTTCCTTCGGCTTCAAATGCCAACCTTTGCTTCAGTTCCAGCAACCCGAATTTCGTTTTCTGCAAACGCCCTTCCAATCGCTCTTAATGTTGCCAATTCATCTGTCCTCGCTTCAATGCTGTCCTTTCTTCAAATCACAACATCGATTTTCTCATACATTGCCCAACTCAACTTCACCAGCAATTTAAACTCCAGGTTCTTCATCGTTTCGCTGAGGCTGTGACAATGTACATCTGCCATCTTCAACTTTCGATTGTGCTGGTAATCTCTACAACACTCCACCAGGCATGAATCTTTGGCTTTGATACCAAATGATGCCAAGATTCTGGGTTAAATCAAATCCTAGCATATAAACCAGTGTGTTTCCTTTAGCATGAAAACACTCATCATATTCTTCATTAAGAAAAAAAATTTTAGTTTAAAATATACATACAGGAAAGAGAGCTATAAAAACACAAATCATTGATGTACAATAACACAAAAAAATCCTTGGCCAAATATTACAATGAATGGCCTTTTGGCTCTCGGCCCTGTACAAAAAGGTCTCAACCCATTCCTCACTCTCTCTATATTCCTCACTTCCTCACCCGTTTACATCCTCATACAACCCTCCTATTTATACAAAAATATGAATTTATTCCATTTCATAAAATCCTCCACACAAATCTCAACTAAAATCTAAATTAGATTTATCCTTTTTTTGGACTCAACAAAGTCCCGTATATGGAGTTCCTAATCCCTAGATTATCTACCTAATTCCATTCCAATCATATCCTTTAATTATTAAAGGGATATTTACAATAATCCTCACATTTATATTTTCTCTCTTAATTTATTAAAATAAAAAAAATAATTTAAAAAAACCTCACCCCCTAAATCACACAAATGAATAATAAAAATTTAGCTTGATGCTCCTGCATCATGATATCACAAGTGTGATGTTGCGTGGATGCAATTTTCAGGATTCAAAATATATGTGTGGCATGTAAGAGATAAGGCGGCATAATTTGGCCTTATTACTCAAATAAAAGGGAGAAAGTGGTTTTCAATAGTTTTTTCACGCAATCATTGTGGTATAAATCACCAAAGGGCAAATCTAACAATTTATATTTTATATGGGCACAAATCAATTGTAGTTATAGTCCAACCTTCAACAAGCTATATATTGTGTCACTCATGGCCAAATAAGGCATGTGAGATCTTATTTTAAAAGGCAGGAGTTGTAAAAGACATTTGAAGAGATCTCCACACTAGTAATCTCAAAACATAGTGTGCCACATGTATATAAGTTGCAATATTTAAAACCATAATCTAATTACATTATGTCAGTTACTAGTTCTAAGAATTGATTGAAGAATACATAGAAAGGGTATATGCATTTAATGAAATTCATGGAACCACCTAAGAAATTATGATAGACCCAAAATATGTGCCATAATGCAAGGAAAGGGAAAGACTATGCATTGATTTTTATATCATGATGAGATGATCTAATTTGACTTCATAAAAAAAGAGGTTTTGTCGCAATTAAGGAGGAATATAAGGAAGTGATTAAAATGTTAGTTTATTTATAATAGCATAGATTTTCTTTTACATGGTCAAAGATAAACAATGAGTTTTATATCTATTTAAGCAATAAATGGAATATTGTAAGGGTTTCACTCATTGAGATGATGTACTATATTTTTGGGGTTAGGTGTTCATAGCAACACCTTCCATTTCTCTATCTTATCTATAGATGGATATATCCATGTCATACTAGGAGGTAACTCCACAAATTGAATGATGAATTTGATAGAGGGTGCTCATGAATATATACATGGAGGTGAGACAGTTGGGATTCATTTCCCAATGTCTCTTATACTTCCTTATTTCCTAATTTACACTAATATACAATTTCTCCCAATTCCTTAGGATTAGGTGTCAACATTCCCCCCTTTAATCTGAGGGGATGTTGGTGAGTCCAAGCATCATTCTAATTTTTTCAAACTTTTCTCTTCCAAGCGCTTTGGTGAATATGTCTGTAGTCTGCACATTTTTGGAACAATGACGTAGATGGATAATTTTGGCCTCAACATGATGTTGAATCAAATGGAATTTTGTATTGATGTGCTTCATTCGATCATGGAACTTTGGGTTCTTGGAAAACTTTATTGTAGAAGTGTTTTCGAGCACGAGTGGATTTGAATGCTTTGTTTCATCTGAAAATATTCTAGGATTTTCCTAAGCCACAAAATTTTCTTTGTCGCTTCAGATGCTGCCACATATTCTTCCTCAATTATGGAATCTGCTAGACTGTTTGTGTGATCTCCAAGGCTCGTATAACCTGAAGTAGATACCCTAGTTTCTTTGTATCTATCAAAGTTTGAATCAGAGTATTCGATCAAGCTGAAGTCCTCGACCTATATATATTTGATTCCAAAGTCTTGAGTCCCTTTCAAGTACTTTAGAACTTTTTTTACAACAGATCAATGTCCTTCACAAGGTTTTTGCATAAACCTAGAGAGGATTCCAACAACAAATGAGATGTTTGGTCTAGTAGTAGTTGGGTAGATGAGACTTCCTACAATTTTTCTATACTTCATTGCATCCTCAAATTCCTTCCCTTCAATGGATGTGAGCTTCAAGTTTTGGTCCATTGGAGTGGTTAAGGGATTGCATTCATCCATGCCAAAAATTTTCAATAGATCTCCAGTGTACTTATTTTGAAAAAGGAATAAAAATTTAGGATGTTGAGTTACTTCAATACCAAGATAGTAGTGAACATATCCCAAATCATTCATTTCAAAACCTTTCTTCAATTCCTTATTTATGGATGAAATATAACTCTCATTGTTCCCTATCATCAAAATATCACCTACATACACTGATCAGAACTGGATCATGGACCTATGTGATAGCTCAAAATTAAAAGTGTTTGGAAGTGTTCGGAACCTGAGCGACCAGATAGATCTCTTCTTCCTAATTCTGGCGCCACAAACGGTTCAAAAAACCGACACAGTATGAAGAAGTTATCGCAGTTTGAAAAGTCCAATAAACTACAATTTTTGGACTTTAACTAAGTTTGACTTGAATTTTGGGAAAATTAAAAAGAGAAAAATGCCACTTGCCATAACCTGATTGGACCGAATGGAATATTCCTCAGAATATTCCCTGGAATATTCCATTCGATCCAATCAGGTTATGACAAGTGGCATTGTTTAATTGGTAGTTAGGGCTATACATTGGATTTTTAATCCAGTCAGGAGCCGCCACATGGCCCATGTTCAGTGGTTTGAAATTTTTGGACTGCATCGGAGTCGAGCGCTGTTAGGATATTTTGACACACAGGAAATAGTTAAGAATAACTTAGTCTAGTGTAGAGTTAGGTAAAGTGTGTTTCTTTACTATGTACATTTGTAACTTATAATCCGACGGTCACGATTTGTAGTGATCTGATGGTTAACTTTCTCCTCGGTATTAATGAAATTTGATCTGTGGCTTAACACCCAATTGGTCCATGATGTCTATTTAAAGAGCATGGAGGGTCATTTTTCTGGTAACCGTTTATGAGGAAACGTATGTAACTTTTCTTTTTATATTAATAAATTGCCTGAAGTGGCTGCGTTGGCTCAGGCCATGGACTCTTTCCCTCTTTGAGGGTTTTAACCACGTGATAATACTGGTGTACTGATTTGTGATCTTTTTTTGAGCGGTGACCTTTGGTTTTTGATCTACGGAACTTACCCTGTAAATTCCTACATGGTATCAGAGCTATTTTGAGGGCCGCATTCGTTGTTGATCCAAATCCGAATCCAGTTTGACTGCATGCGACTGCCATTTTCTAGATACACTATTTCTGAACATTTTTGGGCCTAGAGAACTACTTTGTTCTGTTCAGAGTGTCTGTTACAATGAGGAGCACCTTTTTTTTCATGCAAAAAGGTTTTTGGTTGCCCAAGTTATGTCAGTTTAGATTTGGAGGTATAAAGTATCTATTTTGCAGCTATATTTGTTAATAGTTCTACTTATTTTGGTTCCCTCTGTTTATTTCAGTTGTATTTATTTGCATAATCTATAAACTCTTCTCTGTGTATGCTCTTTTCTTAGTGCTGTGTGCAATCTTAGCAAATCAAAAATAGGAATAAGGGATTTGTTTGCTATTTATGCTCTTTCCCCGCGTCTTTGTGAGATCTCGAGAAATAAAAAATAGTGAAAAAATAAATAGTTGCTGGTAAGGCTAACCGTAAATATAACATTCTGTCGTAAGGCTTGTATTTCATCTTTTTTTGCTTGGTTTTTGTGTTTTTTGTGCAGGAAAAAGCGCACACACCGAAGGCTAAAAAAAAATAAAAAAAAAATAAATTAAAATAAAAAACCCCCCCTTCCTCCTTTCAAACAATTACAGAATCCTTTTACTATCTCACTTGGTGAAAATTTAGTTTATGAGAATAGAGGTCTTGGGTTCAAGTCTCTTTGTCAAGCTTCTTTTTGTAAAATTTTTTTGTTAAAGGGGTGGGATTTTTTAAAAGTTGAACTTCATCATCAAATTTCAAACCGTTCCTGTAACTATTCGGCATCTACAACTCAATTTTTTTCAAAAAGGCATAACTTCATCATCCCGAAGCCGTTTTTCAAGCCTTTTTTTTTAATCGACCTATTTTTTCGAGATCTTTCCATTGCATCAGTTAGTTTCAGCTCTTTTTAGTTTCAGTTTTTAAAAAAATTGGAAAGTGCATGCCTGATTATTATTAACAACACCAATTATTTCCAATGCTACCTCACATGGTAGATATACTTAGAAGTAAAGGGCTTTATAGAATAGCCACAGGACTAAAAACTAAACCTTCCGATGATGATAAAGTTTCTAAATGGTAAAATACACAAGATCAAGCATGAGGGTTGATAGGAATGTCTATTTATCAAGATCTTCGATTTCATATCCTTGACATTGACACCCCTGATGAAGCCCTAGAAAGATAAATACTGTTTTTGGCATTCAAAATCAAATCAGGGCCCACCAACTTGAAAATGAGTTGCTTACTTTGGACCCTAATCATTTCTCCTCTATTGAATACTTTTTGTCCAAATTCAAGACCCTTGTACTTCTTTTAGAAGGTTGTAAGGTCAAAAAGGAAGATGGTAGCCTCATCTATTCCATTCTTGCCAAGCTCGGCCTTGCATACTCTATATTTGTTTCCACCTTCCATTCCACTAGAGAAGTCATCATTTCTTCAGGAACCGCTTACAAAAACCCCTCTTTTGATGCCTTCTGCGATTCTTTGATAAGAGAACAAGAAAAACTCTTCACCTTGGTCTTATCACTTCTAGAAATGCTTCTAAGAAAGCCTTAGCAGCCCAAAAAAAACCATATCAAAAGAATCCCAAGAAGCAGTATCCTAAAAGGTATTTTTCTAAACCGAACAAGGGTCCTAAGCAATTTCAACCACAAACTAAAAAAGAAACTCACCAAAATGATAAGGCAAATAAAAACAAAGCGAAGAAGACAGACAGACGTTGCAAATTTTGTAATCGTGATGGCCATATAGAGTCCAAATGTTTTGAGAAGATGGAAGCCTTAGAAGTAGCAATGAAGAAGCACAACATCAATTTGGAGCACTCTTCACTTTCATCCTCAGGAATGGCACTTTCTGCTTGTGGTTATCAAGTATCAAGATCTGGTTATGCATTAAATTTATCTTCTTCTTCTCATTCTCATGAGTGGCTCATTGATTCTGGAACTTCTTACCACATGGCCAAAAATAAAGCCATGTTTTCTTCTTTAAATGATTGTAACACCAAACATATTTATGTTGATGATGATAAATATCATAGTGTTGTAGGATCTGGAGTCATTCATCTAGATAATGGTCAGATTAATGATGTACTATGTGTTCCTACCTTGTCATGCAACTTTCTATCTGTTTATCAGATAACTCATTCAGGTGAAGGGAAAATAGTATAATTCTCACCTCATGATGTTGTAATCAAGGGCCTCAAAAATCCTTGACATATTTTAGCTACTGGCATTGCTGATGATTCCACAAGGTTGTATAATTTTGACAACTTTGGGTCATCATGTCTTCCCTCCATTTTTGTTGCTCATAATGATGAAGTGAGAAAACTTTGGCATGAGCGATTTGGTCACTTAAACTATCGCTCTCTTCAAACTCTATGTAAAGTAAATATGGTGACAGGTCTTCCTATGGTATCTTGCCGAGATGGTGTTTGCTCCAGATGTGTACTCGGAAAACATCATCGAGATAGTTTTGACAAGCGTGCCTCTTGGCACGCTTCAACCCCTTTGCAGCTTGTGCACAGTGATTTATGTGGTCCACTTCCTGTTGTCCCTTTCTCTAGTTGCAAGTAATTCTTAACTTTCATTGATGATTTTTCCATATGCACTTGGGTATACTTCTTAAAACTCAAGAGTGAAGTTTTTAACATGTTCTTGGCCTTTAAGGCCTTTGTTGAGAAACAATCTGGACATCAAATTCTCAAGTTAAGATCAGACAATGGAGGAGAATAAGTTAACAACAAATTTATCAACTTCTGCATTGAGCATGGAATTCAATTGCAACATACTGTTCTATATAATCCACAAAAAAATGGTGTAGTTGAAAGGAAGAATCGCACCTTAAAAGAAATGGCTAATTGTATGCTTCAATTTAAAGGACTTAGTCTCAATTTTTGGGTAGAAGAAATTAATCGTGCAAATTACATAGTAAATCGCACTCCTACTAAGGTTTTAAAGAATATAACTCCAAAAGAAGCTTGGAGCTCAATCAAACCAGATGTAAGTCACTTTCGTGTTTTTGGAAGTGATGCTTGGGCCCATATTCTAGATGTGAAACATAAAGCCTTAGAACCTAAGAGTGAAAAATGCATTTTTGTTGGATATTATGAAGATGTCAAAGGATATAGACTTCTTCAACAAAAATCAAAAAATATAATCATTAAAAGAGATGTAAAATTTGATGAAAAAATATCAACCTACGAGCCTAGTTCGGCAGGTGTGCCACCTTTGGCCTGCGAGTCTGATTCAGCATATGTGCCACCTCTCTCTCTCTATTCTATTTTTAATAGCATTCCTTCTAGTTCAGATGATGACAACGAGGATGAAAATCCTCCTCCACCTCTTGAAATTATTCCTTTTACTCCACATCTTCCAAGATGGGTCCGCTCTACTCTTGATGCAACAGGTTCTCTTACAGGTGACCCTGCAGATTGACGATGTACATGTTCTCAGTTTGAAAGAGCCTCTTCCTTATTAGCTCAAGTTCCAAAAAATCCTGATCTAGAAACCTTTGAAGAAGCTTCCGGTCATCCAGATTGGGATGAAGCTATGAATGAAGAATATCATTCCTTATTGGCAAACGATACTTGGCATCTTGTACCTCTTCCAAAAGGAAGAAAACTTGTCAGATGCAGATGGGTTTACAAAACAAAGTTTGGACTAGATGGAAAAGTGGATAGACATAAAGCTCATCTTATCGCTAAAGGATTTTCACAAGTTGAAGGCATTGACTATACTGAAACCTTCTCCCCTGTTTCCAAAATGAATTCTATCTGCCTTGTTCTTTCCCTTGTTGCCTCCTTTAAATGGGAAGTCTATCAGATGGATGTTAAATCCACCTTCTTACATGGAGATTTGCATGAATAAATCTACATGGAACAACCCCTTGGCTTTATCCAAAATTACTCTAGCCTTGTTTGTCGCCTTAGGAAGTCTCTCTATGGTCTCAAACAAGCTCCTCGGGATTGGTATGCCAAAATGGATAGATTTCTATTAAATAATGGCTTTTCTAGGTGTCATTCTTATAACACTGTCTACACCAAAAAAGTGGTTAAGTCCTTCACCATACTTTTTCTGTATGTTGATGATCTTATCCTTACTGGTAGTGATCCCAACCATATAAACGATGTGAATTCTAGCCTCAAAAAGAATTTTGAAATGACTGAATTAGGACACTTGCATTATTTCCTTAGTCTTCAAGTCTTGCAATCCAAAGAAGGTATTACCCTTTCTCAGTCCAAGTATGCCTGTGATCTTCCCCGTCACTTTCACATGGAATATTGTAAGCCAACCCCTTCTCCCTTTCAGTCTAGAGTCAATATTTCAAACACTTGTAGTAGCCCTGAAGTGGATTCTACCTTATACCATCAAATTGTTGGTAAAATTCTGTATCTAACCCATAACTGTCCTGACCTTTCCTTTTTCGTTGGTCTTGTTACTCAGTTTATGCACCAACCTCATGAAATTCATTGGAAAGTAGCTAAAAGAATACTTCGATATATTCGAGGTACAATTCAATTTAGGATTCATTACAGTGCAGGGACATCTCCATTGTTGATTGGTTTCACTGATTCTGATTGGGCTGATGACCTCGATGATCGAAAGTCTATTGCAGGATATGTATTCACTCTTGGATCAGGACCTATTACTTGGTATTGTAAGAAACAAAGTGCCATCTCTCTTTCTTCAGCCGAAGCAGAGTATCGTGGTGCAGTTGAAGCTAGCAAGGAAGCCATGTGGCTTCGTCAGATCCTATCTGAATTTGGTCTTCATCAGCAACATCCAACTACACTTTGGTGTGATAATCAGAGTGCCATTCAGCTATGTTAAGATCCAGCTCAACATCACTGTCTGAAACACGTTGAGCTCCACATACACTTCATTAGAAAGCTCATTCATGATCGTGTTCTTGAAGAGTAGTACTATCCAACCAATGATCAAGTAGTCGATATCTTTACAAAGGCTCACACAGAAGCGAAGTTTACCAAACTTCGATCCATGCTTGGAGTTCAGGAAAGTTATCATTAAGGGGGGATAGGCTCTAATGCCTCCTTCCTTCTCCTATTGTGTCACAATTGTAAATCCTTCAATCCTATCCCAATTTGTTCTTAAGGGGGGATGTTAGGATATTTCGACACATAGGAAAAAGGCTCCTTTTGTGTCACCTTTGTAAATCCATCAATCCTATCCCAAGTGTTTCTTAAGGGGGGATGTTAGGATATTCCGACACATAGGAAATAGTTAAGAATAACTTAGTCTAGTGTAGAGTTAGGTAAAGTGTGTTTCTTTACTATGTACATTTGTAACTTATAATCCGATAGTCACGATTTGTAGTGATCTGACGGTTCACTCTCTCCTCGGTATTAATGACACTTGATCCGTGGCTTAACACCTGATTGGTCCATGATCTCTATTTGAAGAGCATGGAGTGTCATTTTTCTGGTAACCATTTATGAGAGAAACATATGTAACTTTTCTTTTTATATTAATAAATTGCCTGAAGTGGTTGTGTTGGCTCAAGCCGTGGATTGTTTCCCTCTTCGAGGGTTTTAACCACGTGATAATACTGGTGTACTGATTTTTGATCTATTTGTGAGTAGTGACATTTGGTTTTTGATCTACAGAACTTACCCTGTAAATTCCTACAAACGCAAGACTTGTCGCCCGCACACATAACGCCTTACCAACTCGCCTACCGTTTGTTACTTAACATATAAGGTGCACCGGTTTAATTTATTGGAGATGGTTTTAACGTTTGGGGTTTGGAGAGGGGCCAGCCCCTCCCCCATATGGCCATCGTACCAAGCCCATGGGCTAAACCCCAATAACCGACATCGGAAAACGGTTACACACACGCAGTTGAAATGTGGTCACATTAAAATTTTATGCCACGGTTGGCACAACTCCTGCTGACTATTAAGTTAACCGCCCATGGAAACCGAGGGGTAAAGGGCCATGTGGCCACCCCGGTCGTAAAAAATAATTTAACGGTGATTTTGGTGATTTAACTAGAGCGCGCCCACTAATTTTGGCGGCATTTTTGAATTAACTTCAGTTAACTTAAGTTCCTCCAAGTTTGGTGGAGGATTTTTAGGGGTCATTGGGAAAAATGAGTTCAGGCTCTATCTTGAGCTATATTTGACCAATTTTGGAGTGCTAATAGTTAATTTCAACTATCTCCAACATTATAGACTCATCGGTGAGGGTTGCAGAGCCATCAAAGGACTTTTAAGTATGTTTTTGCTTCAGAGAAGTTATAGGGGCCACAAGGGCCACCATGCGCCAGCAGTAGTTTGAGGCCTAGCTAGGGGAGCTAGAGGTCTTATTCAGAAATACAATAGTCAATTATGGATGTTTCAGATGTTATGGAATTATTGGTGTGGTTTTCAGAGCCTGTAGAGGACTTTTGAAGGCTGATATGCTTCAGTGAAGTTCCAGGGTCCACCAGGGCCAGCAAGTGCCAACAGTATTTTGAGGCCTAGCTAGGGTAGTTAGAGGCCTTATTCATCAAACCAATAGTCATTTTTGACTATTTTGATACTTATGAATCCATTGATGGAGGTTGAAGAATATTTTTTGGACTTATAGAAGTCGAGAACCCATAGAGAAGTTTTATTTGACCCTAGAGCTAGGGGTGCCGCCAGGTGTTGGAGGCGAAACTGGTCCAGCTGGAGGCCATTTTCTGCAAGTGAATCGTCTATTCTAACTATATTTGAAATTATGAATCCATTTAAGGAATTTTCAAAGTCATTTGAATACTTATAGAGCTCGAGAATCTACAGAGAATTTTTGGGCAGCCTAGGGCCAACTGTGGAGGGAGGCCTAGATTGGGGATGTAGTGCTCATTTTGAGAAAATGATCAGTCCATTTTGGAGGTCTAATATGTGCTGAAGATATTAGGTGAGGTTTCAAGGACAGTGAAATAATTTTGAAGGTGTTAGTGTCATAGAGAAGCTTAGTGTAGCTCAAGAGCACCGACAGAAGGAATCAAGTCTAAGGGAGCCTAGATCTATTTTCAGAGTGATGACAACCATGAAAGGGATATAAATGGTATTCTGAACCCATTGGTTCAGTTCAGTTAACCATTGGAGTTGATTTTGTAACTTGGAAAAGAAATTTTCCATAATCCCAAAGAGCCAAGTCAAGATGACAAGAGCTCAAGGAGATGCAGCCCACGATATTCAGGTGAACTCCTAGATTAAATTTTTAGTTATGTGTTAATGTTTATTTGCTGCATTATATGGTTGTTGCATATTTTTAATATCAGCAAAAATTAATGGACTTAAAGCTTTTAAATAGTTAAAAAAACATACACATGTTTCAAGTATAAAATTCCGCAAAAGTCAAGTATAAGCTAGATATTTTAAGAATTTAACTGAGTGGGAGGTTCTTGAAAAGCATAAAAAGTTATCCAACCCATTTTCAGATCATATTGGTATCAGAGCACTTGGTTGCTTGATTGACAGAGCAATAGCTTGCTTGTTTGATGTGAAAGGTGTTTTTATAGTTAAAGAATTTGACTGTTTGCAAACTGACTATTACTTGAGTTTGCTAAAGGTGAAGGGAGAGCTACTGATAGCTAAGTCCAGAAGAGGACAAGAAGGAAGAAGGAATATTCCTTACCCAAAGGACCTCAAGGAAACCCTTGAAGCACAAAAGGGTTTGTTTGCAAAAGGATGCTTGAAGAAGAGCTTGACTCTACAACCATTTTGTTTTCAAGCTTTGTCAATTGTTTTGAAAGCTTTGGAATTGTTGATTGAATTTATTTTTTTCACTGACATAATGATGAAAAATTCTTCAAGTGAGGTTTCAAAATGCTCCTCCTTCACAATATTCTTCAATGAAGACATGAAGTGTGACCTCTACATTCTGAAGGATATGGTGCAGATTATGTTTGAAGATAAAAGAGAAATCACTAGACTTCATGAGCAATTGGTTGCTATGAAGCAAGAGAAGAAAGAAATTCTTCAAAGAATGCATGAGATGGAGATGCAACTCCATCAAGCCCAAGAGGCCTTAACCAATAACATGCATGAAGTAGACGTAATTCACTCTAATTTGTCTTCATGTTCCTCTTCGGAAAGATGTGTTGGTTCATTTGAAAAGCACACTAGAGGTATAGGGTCCAAGTTAATGTTTAAAATGGGCTATGAAGGCAAGGGTTTAGGAAAACATGCACAACACATTATTGATCCTATTTTGGTTGAGGAAAGACCTAAGAAATTTGGTCTTGGTTATGTTCAATCTAATGGCGAAGACTCCAAAGCCATGAAGGCATATGAGGCGACTTCAAAGAGAACTTTTGTTCCAAGTTATAAACCACAAACATGTCAAGTTTGTTTTGAAGTTGATTGTCATTTTTTGAAGACTATGTTGCAGCAAGAAGATTGTAGACATGTAGCTTAGGGCGAGCATGAGAGTTCAGACAATTTTCAAGACATGAACACTGATATTAGTCTGCAAAAGAAAGCTGGAACCTCTACAAGTTCATCTCCTCATGAAGATAAAAAATATGGTCATGCAAAGCAACATGTGAGGTATAATTCTTCCCATAGTCAAGTTGATTTTGTTTCTACAAAGCATGGTAAGTCTGCATGCTTGAATGGAATAAAGAGTTGTTATGCATATTGTGGTCTATGTAACCATGTTGTTTCAAGATGTTGGAAGAGGATGAAGGCATACAGGAAGTAGATGAGGCAAAGGAAACTTGCAAAGAAGGTGCAAAAGACTTGCACACATTTCCAGAATAGGGGACATGTTGTTTCCCAATGTTGGACATTGCATCCAACTAATCATCCCAAGCACATGAGGCAAGAGGATAGAAAGACTGGCGAAAGTGGAACCAAGGATTCCATCATTGATGTGAGAATAGATGCTTCACATGAAGAAGATTTGCAGCAGCAAAAGTCACCATGGAAGTGGCTTGGTAAGAAGTGGTTTGAATTCTTGACATAGTAATGTATACACTCATTTGTACATATGGAAATTTCAGTCATGTATGCATGTTTTCTATTGTAATCTCTCATCTTTTTGAGCCACCTTGCATTTCAGCTACCTTCTGTAAATTTATCGTCAGAAATTTATGAGTGAGTGCAACGAAGACAGTTCTTGACAGGAGGACAAGCGCATCCAGGAAGGGAAGTGTCGACTGCCTTTGAGTTGTGGTTCAAAGGAACTATCCATGAAAGGCAAGTGTATGGAGGTTGAAAAGAAGAGGTTTTTCTACTCTCATCTAGTATACAGATTAGTATATCAGTCTTTTGTGGTCCAAAAGATTCCCAATGGGGAGGTGTGATCAGAATTGGATCATGGACCTAAGTGATAGCTCAAAATCCAAAGTGTTTGAAAGTGTTTCAAACTTGAGTTCAAATAGATCTCGTCTTCCTGATTCTGGCGTCGTGAACGGTTCGAAAAACTGACACCGTATGAAGAAGTTATCGTAGTTTGAAAAGTCCAGTAAACTGCAATTTTAGACTTTGACCAAGTTTGACTTGAATTTTGGGAAAATTAAAAAGAGAATATTCTAGTGAATATTCTTGGAATATTCCCCATAATATTCCATTTGGTCCAATTAGGTTATGACAAGTGGACTTGTTTAATTGGAAGTTGGGGTTGTATGTTGGATTTTTAATCCAATCAGGAGCAGCCACGTGGCAGACCCAGAGGCTGTTGGCAATATGATGCAGAGTGTTGTCCTTGATGGCAACCCACTTTGATGAAGATGATGAAAACGTACTTGATGAAGTTGTGCTTGATAGAATATGTTCTTAATGAAGTAAATCTGATGTATCTACAGAGAGTACAGAAGACAGTGAAGAAAGGAATTCAGATTGTGCTAAATCTATGGTGAAAGAGTATGTCTCAAGGAATACGCGGATCTGTCTAAGGGAAGTCGCGTATGCACGCGGAAAAGAACGTGCCAAGTCGCGTATGGGCTAAAGCGCTCTAAAAGTGCAAAACCAGGGGTAATCACCATGGTATTGACCCATTGTATTGGGTAATGATCCGCTTAATTGACCCCGTCTAGGAATACCATCGGATGTATTGTGGTTTTGGGCTCATGGTATTGAAAAAGGGGCTCATGGTATTGACAAAGGGTAAACCTATATAAGGAGAAGAAATTCATTGTGCAAATCATGAGTGTGGTGCAAGATCTCTGAGCTTGAATGAATACTTCTCTCTGAAGTAGATCTGAATAGAAAGGGTTACACATGAATGATAAATCTGAGTGTATGATGCACCAATGATGAAGAAGGGGATCTAGATCTGAAATGTGCTTGTATTTGCTAGATCTGTTTATGGAATGATTAGATCCAAGAAGAGGCGAACATCTGTCTGTAGTGAAGGGTTAAATCTGTGTATCTGTTCTGAAGAAATGCAATGACCTAAAATCTCTAAAGAACCATACGCTAGTTCGCCGAAGAGGAAGCGCGTATATACGCGGCTTAGCTGAAAGAAAAGCGCGTATGCGCAATTAAATTGGTTCTATAATATGTACAGAAGTATACACTGGTTTGTGTGAATGGAAGCGCGTATATACGCGACATCAGTAAAGGAAAAGCGCGTATGCAAACTAGGGTTTGCTGAAGTATGAGGTATGAAATGTCTGATCTGATCTGCTGGGTTATAGCTATCTGTTGTTGATGTTTGACTGTGCTTAAATGAATGGAGTGGGTCCAGTCTGAAAATGTGATGAAACGTGGCCTACAAGTTGTGCTCTTTTGAAGTTTTTGGATCCAGTGTGAAAATTGATGAAACATGGTCCATAGAGGTGCTGAGGGTTGTAGCCTTCAGTCAGGGAGTCGTAGCTCCCTTCCAGGTGAGGCTGGTAAACGAGATCAGGGGGTCGTAGCTCCCTTCCAGGAGAGGCTGGTAAACGAGTCAGGGGGTTGGAGCTCCCTTCCAGGAGAGGCTGGTAAACGAGCGCAGGTGGGTGCCTGCGTGCTGGTAGGAGTCTGCTCCAGCACATATGTTGTAAGATGTTTTCTCTATAATAAAATATTGAAGGCTGAGCAACTGCAGCGGTGGTTTTCTCCCGACTTGGGTTTCCACGTAAAAATCCTGGTGTTCATGTGTGATGCTTTGTGTGATGGTTTATTCTGTTCTTACTGCACATGTTTACTGTTTATTGAATATCTGATGAATAAATGATGGAATGGTTTAAGTGAAGAATTAATGACATAATTAGTTCTCTATGTATACGCGAGTTTAATAAAGGGTATCCGCGTATATACGCGAGTCTTCTTCAGGAAAGTAGCGTATGGGTTTTGAAGTAAAGAAAAGTAAAAAGTTTTGAATATGCTGTAAATACTGATTCACCCCCCCTCTCAGTATTTTTCCCAACAGAGGCTGCCACGTGGCCCATGTTCAGTGGTATAAAATTTTTGGACTACACCAGAGTCGAACGCGAGACCTATTTCCCATGCACATAACACCTTTCCAACTCTCCTATCATTTGTTACTTAAAAAATAAGGTGCGCCGGTTTAATTTATTGGAGATGGTTTTCACATTTGGGGTTTTGAGAGGGGCCAACCCCTCCCCCATATGGCCGTCATGACAAGCCCGTGGGCTAAACTCCAATAACTGCCAGTAGAAAATGGTTACACAGCCACAGTTGAAACGCGGTCACATTAAAATTTTATGCCACGATTGGCACAACTCCCGCCAAATATTAAGTTAATTGCCCACAGAAACCACGGGGTAAGGGCCCATGTGGCCCCCCCACGAGTAAAAATTAATTTAACGGTGATTTTGGTGGTTTAATAGGAGCGTGCCCATCAATTTTGGCATAATTTCTGAATTAACTTTAGTTAACTTAAGTTCCTCCAAGTTTGGTGGAGGGTTTTTAGGGGTGATTGGGCAAAATGAGTTCAGGCTCTATCTTGAGCTAGATTCAACCAATTTTGGAGTGCTAATAGTCAATTTTGACTATCTCCAACATTCCTGACTCATTGGTGATGGTTTTAGAGCCATAATAGGAATTTTGAGCAGTTTTTTTCTTCAGAGAAGTTCTAGGGGCAAGCATGGGCCAACAGCGGTTTGAGGCCTAGCTAGGGGAGCTAGAGGCCTTATTCAGAAATCCAATAGTCAATTTTGGATGTTTCAGATATTATGGAAATAATGGTGTGGTTTTCAAATAATTTAGAGGACTTTTGAAGGCCGAGATGCTTCAATGAATTTCCAGGGGCCATTAGGGCCAACAAGTGCCAGCAATAGTTTGAGGCCTAGCCAGGGCAGCTAGAGGACTTATTCAGCAAACCAATATTCATTTCTGACTATTTTGATACTTATGAATCCATTGATGGAGGTTTTAGAAGCTTTTGAGGAGTTATATGGGTCGAGAAACCACATAGAAGTTTTCTTTGACCCTAGAGCCACAGGGTGCCACCAGGTGTTGGAGGTGAAATCAGAGAAACTGAGGCCATTTTCTGCAAGTGAATACTCTATTATGACTATATTTTAAATTCTAAATCCATTGAAGGGATTTTTAGAGTCATTTTAAGACTTATAGAGCTCGAGAATCTATAGGTCAGTTTTGGGCAGCCCAGGGCCAACCGTGGAGGGAGGCCTAAATTGGGGATGCAGTGCTCATTTTGAGCAAATGATCAGTCCATTTTGGAGGTTTGATATGTGATGGAGACAATAGGTGAGGTTTCAGGGACAGTAAAATAATTCTGAGGGAGTTAGTGCCATAGAGAAGCTTAGTGTAGCTCAAGAACCCCGACAGAAGGAATCAAGTCTAAGGGAGCCTAGATCTATTTTCAAAGTGATGACATCCATGACAGGGATATAAATGGTATTATAAACCCATTGGTTCAGTTCAGTTAACCATTGGAGTTGATTTTGTAACTTGTAAAAGAGATTTTCCATAATCCCAAAGAGCCAAGTCAAGATGACAAGAGCTCAAGGAGACGTAGCCCATGATATTCGAGTGAACTCCTATATTAAATTTGCGGTTATGTGTTGATGTTTATTTTCTGCATTATATGGTTGTTTCATATGTTTAATATCAGCAAAAAAAATGGACTTAAAGCTTTTAAATAGTTAAAAAACATACACCTGTTTCTAGTATAAAATTCCGCAAAAGTCAAGTATAAGCTAGATATTTTAAGAATTTAACTAAGTGGGAGGTTCTTGAAAAGCATAACAAGTTATCCAACCCATTTTCAAATCATACACCACAATATATGCAACTTTTTTCCCAAATTTCTTAACAAACAAAGTTGCATCGTCAAGATCAAAATGTTTGAAGATAAGTTTCAGAAGATGCTCAGTTAATTTCTCATATCAGGCTCGCGGTGCTTGCTTGAGGCCATACAAGGATTTTATAAGCTTGCATGCTTTGTGTTCTTGGCCCTTCACAACAAATCCTTCTGGCTGGGACATACAAGCCTTCTCCTTTAGATCTCCATTCAAAAAGGTTGTTTTTACATCCATATGATGGACTTTCCAACCTTTCTGAGTTGCTAAGGCAAAAAGTATCCGGATGGTAGTCCATTTTGCTGTGGGGGAAAAATTTTCCTCATAATCGACCACTTCTTTATGTGAAAAACCTTTTTCCACAAGCCTAAATTTGTGCTTTTCAAGTGAGCCATCCGCTTTGTACTTATTCTTGTAGACCCACTTGCAACCAATTGGTTTGGTTCCCAATGGAGGATCAAGCAGCTTCCAAGTGCCATTCTTTATCAAAGCATCATAATCATTTTGCATCGCTTCATTCCATTCATAATGAGAAAAAAATTCTTTGAATGAAGTTGGTTCAAGATCTGTAGATAAATTCAATTAAAAATTACAAGCAACATCCATATTAATAGGTAAATAAAAATTATCTACGTCACCTCCATTTTTCTTGGTGGAACTTCTTCTTCATGTCTTTCCAACCTCATAAGGATGACCATTTTCCAGTTTCTTTGTCAGACATTTTGGAGGACCTTTCTGAGATGGCCCAAGATTCTCATTTGACTGAGTTGAGATTGAATCAAGATTCAATCTCCCAAGTCTGTCAATCACATCATTCAAGATGTCATCTGTGGTTGGTTCTTCATGTGGTGGAGAGAGTGCTTCGTAAGATGATTCCACATATTGATTCAATATAGGAATCCCCCCTTCAAGATGTGGAATCTGATTATCAAATTATTGAAATGATTCTGCATGTGTGAATCTATCCAAGCGATCAAGTTGCTGCTCAACAACATCGTCAGTCTTGGAAGATTCAAGGAATATGACATCTCTAGATACTACAAACTTCTTATTGACTTCACAATAGAGATGATATCCTTTGGAGGTATTGGAATAACCCAAGAAGATACATTTTCAACTTCTAGCACCAAGTTTATTTCTTTGTACCTTAGGTATCAAATCATAATAGGTGGAACCAAAGACCCTGAAATGCTTTACCGAAGGAATGTGACCATGCCACATTTCATAAGGAGTTTTGTTTATGATTGTATTAGAAGGAAACCTATTTTTTATGTAAAAAACACATAGAACTGCATCAGCCCAAAACATCAATTTTACATTCTTAAAAAACATCATGGAGCGAAGCATATTTAAAATTGTCATGTTCATTCTTTCAGCTACACCGTTCTATTGGGGATTATAAGGCACAATTTTTTTTATGTTTGATCCCATGTTGGCGAAGATAGTTTTAAAATTCATTTGAAGTGTATTCTTTTCCATTATCATTGTGTAAAGAGACAATATGAGTTTTTGCATCATTTTCAATCCATGCATGAAAATTCTTGAATGTTTGAAAAACATCAGATTTGTTCTTCAATAAGTAAACCCAACACATTCTGGTGTAATCATCAATAAATATCATCATATATTTATTTAAATTTGTAGAAGCAATAGGCATGGGGCCGCATAAATCTGAATGAATAATATCAAGTTTTCTATGTGCTCTGGAATGTGAATCATGAAAGGACTATTTGCCATGCTTTCCTAGAATACAAGCATCACATTGCTTAAGTTTCCTAGGAATTGTAGGCAATCCAGTAACACCATTTTTATTCAACAATCAAAGGCTGTCATAGTTTAAGTGTCTAAATATAGCATGTCATAAAATAATTGATGGGAATGTACCTTCATCATGATGAGAACTAAATGCAATTTTTTGTGCATGAGCAGAGGTACCTTGTAGCTTTAGGAGTCTTCCTTCTTCTATTCCCTTCATGGAAAGTGAGCGATCTAATGCTTTAATGTCCTCAACCTTGCCATCAAACATGTGAATGGAGTTTCCTTTCTGGCATATGTGGACCAAGGACAACAAGTTTCTCCTCAACTTAGGTAGGTATAAAACCTCATGTAGAAGATGGTTTGGAAGACCAGACAACTTAAGCTTAATTTTGCCAAGCCCTGATGGATTGAGTTTAGATTTCTCTGCAAAGTATACTGCTCCATAAAAATTTTCAGTAAATTATTCAAAAAAATATTCTCTAAAAGTCATGTGACATGTTTCTCCTGAATCTAGCAACCAATCATTTCTCCAAGAAGTAAGTGAAGCATCAAACAAGTCTTCATCTACTCCAATGTTACAATGTGCTACAAAATAATGAACGGATTCAGGTGCTTTACCTTTGTCTCTGTCATGAGTTTTACCATTTTCTTGTTTTATTTTCTGCTCAATTCTATCCCAAGGCAGCTTACATGTAGATGCATCATGCCAATCTTTATTGCAGTGTATGCAATGAAGATCAGATTTTTCAATTTCAGCTTGTCTGCCCCCCCTTCCTCTGAAATTTATTCTTCCTCTTCCTCTTCGGCCACCTCTTCCTCTGGAAGAATCTTGAGCATGATTCTTCTCTCTATGTGTGAAACATACAACTTCTTCAGAAGAAATAGGGGTTGTCTTCCTTCCAAAAGCCTTCTCTCTTTCCAAAAACTTTTTCTCAAGGGAATCAAAGGTGATCCTCATAAGGTTTCCACTTGCTTGCAATGAATCAAGGTAATGTGAGTAAGTGGAATACAATGCCTTAACATAAGATATGAGAGGTATGTCAACTTCTACACCAGTATTTTTAATGTCATGCATGATAGATCTTACTTCTAATGCTAAAGCAAGAGGGTCATCGTTTTTCAATTCAAGGATGAAAAACCTAATCATTAATTGAAAAAATTCAAGTTTTGAATGTGAGTCATAGAGTTCTTTTAATTTTCTCAAGGCTTCATACGCATTTGAAAATGGTGTAATATGGTGACTCACATCTTCATTTACAGAAGCTGCAATCAAGGCATAGGCCTTCAAATTCTTGTTTTCCCAAATGGCGATCTTATATTAAAAAATCTTCAATATAATCTCTCAATATATCTCCATGACATATTACAAGCATATTACATAATACTCCCATAACATACTACACATGGTCCACATAACATATATTATAATAATGTTCCAAATAACATATATTATAATATGCCCCTAAAAAAAACTCAATGTATTTTCCATCGATACCCTCCATTTAATATGTGCACCATGTAAAGGATTGTGGTATTAAAAATAACTCCAAATATGAAATTGAAAAGAAAGGCTAATACATAGAAAACTAATACATGCAACATTCAAATAATGATACACCCACCATTCAAATGTGAATAGATAATTCCAATGCGCCTTTCAACACTCCATTCACTGCAAGATCATTCCTCCATTAACCAATGCTCCAGTGATACATTATATCTAGAATGCACCTAGACCAGACGTGGTTTTTCTGCTACACATCACTGTAAGATCCAACTTGGAGTGATAAAAACTATAGTGTTTGGAAATGCACTATGGGAGGAGTAGGTTGGTGAAGGATAGCATCCAGATAGCATGAAGGATGGATGACTGAGTGGTAGAACCAACTGTGGGCATGGTCACCATTGTGGTAGTGTTTGGTAGGGGTGCTGATTGTGGTGTATGAGGGCTGACTACATGAATTGTTGCAGCATGGGAGGGAGGCTGCACTATGGGAGGAGGGCCTCTTGGTATATGCTTTGCATAGGGCTGCGTGAGGATTCAACGTTATTTATTGCTGAAACAAAGGAGTAGTGTAGAGGAGCTTGGGCGTTGTGAGTAATTCGATGGTGAATAACCTTTGCTGAGGGTGTTGTGAGGAATTCGATGGTGAATGAGGGAGAGTGCTGTGATGAATGTGCAGTGGGCAGGGAAAAATTCTCTCAGGATAGAGAGGTAGAGAGACAGTTCTGCCAGGACCAGGAGGGAGTTACAAGGGAAGGAATGTCGGGAATAGAGTTGGCTTTGATACCATGTCAAACTAGGAGGTAACTCCACAAATTGAACAATGAATTTAATAGAGGGTGCTCATGAATATATACATGGAGGTGAGACTGTTGGGATTCATTTCCCAATGTCTCTTAGACTTCCTTATTTCCTAATTTACACTAATATACAATTTCTCCCAATCCCTTAGGATTAGGTGTCAACAATCCATTATTCGTTGCAATCATGCAGTATTCGTAAGCTAGTTTGTCTTTGTTGTTTATATGGATGCTAATTTCCATTTGGAAGATTTGATTTGAAGCTAAAATAGGAGTAGAACCTATTCTTAGCCTATTGTTATCTTATTGTAAAAATAAAGATTTATTATCATCATATTTGATCTATATTTAGGATTATGATTAAAATCATTATGGAGTTTGATGTTTAGAATGTTGAATGGATTGTCTGTGTTTGTTAATAGAGTTTGGTTCTCTATGAACATTTTCATTCAACATTAATTTAAGGGATTGATAGAATTTTTTATCAAGTATAGGATTTTACTTATGATTAGCTATACTTATGAGTTTAAGACCTACATTAGATGCAACATTTAGTGATTTTCCCTTGAGCTAGAAAAGAACCAACATACAGTGAGAGGGAGAGTTCTTGTGGTAATAGTGGGAAACTTCTTAAATAGCACCAGATATTCCTTGAGGTGTCAAGGACTTAATATTATGTGATGTAGTTTTGAGAACTAATAAATTAGTGTCATTTCCCAAGACAAAGTACATTGCTTGAAATGACTAGTTAAGTCACAACATTTATGAATGATCAATTTTAATTTCACTAGTTATATTATGGTGACTTCACTAAGGAACAAAGCCTTATTCCTCTCAATTTAATTACCTATTACTTGGGGATGAGACAAGAAATGTTGTGCAAGACATTTGAAAGTCTCACATCTCAACTCCACTAAGGATTACAACCCCTGTTCATTGAATACATGTACTTAATAAAATGGAAAATTATGACCTAGAAACCAAAACCTTATGGTCTAAACTTGTTCATATTGGGAAGGGAAAGGATGAAACTCATTGGGGTATTCCGTATTAAGTTCATGAATATGTGGAAGGGTATTCATCTACATTGAGGCCATAGGAATATATTACCTTACCAATCTATATCATGTCATTTGATACAAAATGTCATGGATTTCAAAAAAATATAAAACCAAAAATATGATAATAGAAGATTATATTGACATGGTTTGGAAGAAGGATTGGTATGAGACATTTATAATAGGAAAACAAGAGCATACCTTGCTATGGAAAAACTATTACAATTGCATATGATATCATGTAGGAAATAGTGCAATCATTTGATATCAATGTGGTTATCATTTATTATTATTATTATTTACAACTTGAGTGGGCCTAATGGTTAAGAATGTGCATTTCTTCATAAGAGCTCACAAGCTCCAATCAAGAAAAGGATAGAGTATGTACACCTATGTAGACTTTAGTAGTTGAATTTTTGCACAGAAGAGGGTCCCTTGTACCACAAACAAGGGGGTATCATACATTAGTTTAGTGTTTGTCTTGGTCATGACCATAATATTAGATTACCCAAATGGGGGGATTCCTATGAGGACTATTTTGAATATTGTCTCAATATTAATTCATATACTCTAATTCGAAAAACATTGTCATCAAAGGGTAATGAAGGCGCAAGTGTTGGTTGTAGTAAAATAGGACCATAATTCTCCATAATCCAAGAGATGAAATTATTCTTGCTAAATCATGTAAAACCCTAGGAGATCATGATGTTATAGAAAATGATGTGTTGGATGAAATTCATGATATGGTTTGTAAAGACATGCAAAAATTTGATGAACCTGTATGTTTGTATCTGTATTTTTATACTCCATGAGACATGAAAATGTAAGAAAATAGTGAATATTGGTGATTAGAAGAGTTTTGGGATGTGTTTTTATCAAAGAATTTCAAGAAATTAAAATAAAAACAAAAAATCAAATTATACACCAAACATCAATAATCTCTCCAAATACTTTCTTCAAATTTCAAAAAACTAAGAAAGGAGTAAGAAATGAAGAATATTGCAAAATAATAGGTAGCCACCATTAAAGGGTCAAGTAAATATTATAATTATTTGTGATGAAGACCCTACAAATCCCATGAAAGATGTGAGTGCTACTCAAGCTCTAGTATGCAGTGATACATTTATTTCTCCACCTCGACCTTTTGAATCATATCACTTAATTAACTATTATTGGACATTCATATAACAAGGTGCAAGTTATGTTTTTAGTGATTATATACAAATTCAATGTTGATGAACCTAAAGGAAATGGAGGGGAGAATTCAAACAACAATGCCAAAGAGAATTCTTATGTAATTATTTGAATAAAAAGTGAAAAACCAAAGCCAACACCAAAGTTAGAGTTACAACCAAGAGCTAAAGTTCATATCTATGTTCCAGAGAAGAGGATATATGAGTTGTAAACCGTTGTGGATACTCCATTGGAAATTCATCATAGTATATCTACTAAAATATATTAGAAAATCCAAAATCTACACTATTAGGGTTTATTTCTCCTTAGATTTGTAGATCCGTTGATTATTGTTTATTGAATATGCATGCAAATTATAATTATGTAGAAAACTGAAATCAATCTCAAAAACCACAAATTAACACAAGATATAACCTAAGAAACCCTTTCAAGAGAAAGTCCAACTAGAAGGTGAGGATGTTATGCTTTCTTTCTCTAAATGGAAAATGGATGCAAGTACAAAGAAGTGAACCCTGTGGCCCATGGACTGTTGCAATACACAAGCCCTCTCTTTTTACTCTCTCCCTATCCACTCTTGGCTACTCTGCTCATCTATGGAATAAAATTCAATCCAATAGAATGGAACCCATTTTCCTCCTAGTGGTTCGTTTATAACACAACTTGATAGCCTACTAGTGGTTAAATTTGACTCCTTCGACTCTTAAATAAAGTTACAATATCAACTCTTCTAGAGTCTTCTTCATAATGATCACATGGCTAGCCCATTTTCCATGAATAGTGGGGATAACATTGCATCCTCTTGAATAATGGTGTTAAAAAAAGGAAGGCCAAATTTTTGGTGGCATAACATTTTCATATGGACTCCGATTGAGGTGATTCTTGCACCGTTGGAAAGGTATATGTGTGTAGAATAGCACTAAGAGGCGAAAACTTAAGCAGAAAATTTTTACCTCCAAAAAAATATGTTTGATATGTCAAACTACTTCCAAAAATTTTCAAGCCCCAATTCACCAAACTGGTACCCACTGGTAAAAATGGTCTCGTGGGCTACGTCCTCCACTTTCTCCACTCTAAAAGCATAAATATGGATGGAAAAAAATATAATGATTCAATAATGGTTACACATTGATCTAAATTTATGTAGGAACACAATAGAATATAGATATAAACATAAACAAAGAAGTGCAGCAGAAATAAAACTTACATGCTTACATACATAATGGAAACAAACTAGCTTAGGCGATGGTAGCTTATCTCTGAGAAGAGATGTGGCAGCTACATGCCTATGAATTGTGTTACAATGACGCTCAAGAGCCTTTTTATTATTTAACAATAAGGGAAAACCCTAAACAACTAAAACCCTAACCCTAGGAGATGGAATGCCAAGAGTTTGTGGGCCCTGTTGGGGTTAGTTGGGCAGTCAACTTCCCAGGGTCGTAACTTGGTCATATTATTTTTATTTGGCGCATACTATACCTTGTCCGAGAGATATCTCTGAGTACTACAGGATTTATTGCAGGCCCTTTCCTGTGGCTATGGGTCTGTTGTGTACCTCAAAAAAACGTCTTTTAGGGGAGTCAAAACTTCTCTGAACGTTCAAGACCTAAAAAACTGCTAAAAATAGTAAATGCTACTATAAACAAGGAAATTGATAAAGCTGACTAGGGGTCTAGGTGGAATAGGTGGGTGGCCACCAATATCCACCTTGATCAATCACCCCCCCTTAGGAGGCAATGGTCCCCATTGCGTGCAGAGCCTCCATGAGGTCAGAAATTTTGTGTTGAACTTGGTCCTTGGTGAACCACTTGCCCTGGTGAAGTAGTTGGCTTGCTTTGAAAACTTGATATAGTTGGATCCTCTGTTTGTGGGTGTTATTGATCTATGTGTCCATGATCTGATCAGTTGTGGCATGTTCCATGCAGTTCGGGTTTAACTCCATGGGTGTGATTTGTTCTCCAATGTTGGATGTGTCTAGTAATGGTGGAAATAATGGTCGGAGGCAATATCCACATTGAACACTGGGTGTAGGCAAATGAATGGTGGAATATTGAGCTTGAAGGCATTGTCTCCTATAGCCTTAGTGATGGTGTATGTCCCATATCGGAGTGGGTGAAGCTTGCGGTGGGGTCCAGTGAGGTGCTCCTTCTGCAAATGTAGCCAAACTTTGTCACCCACCTAAAACTTGTGCAACACCCAATGTTTATCATGTCACTTCTTTCACTTAGCATTAGATTTGTCTAATATGTCATGGACCCTCTGGCAGACACGATGAATGCGCTCAATGGAGTTGTTGTTTTCCCTATCAGCTTCAGATTGGACATGAGCCAAATCTTCCTCAGTAGCTGCAAATGGTATGGCCACATCAATGGGGCATAGTGGCTGGAATCCCAACCTCGCCTAAAATGGGTTGTGTCTAGTTGAACTATGGATATCTCAGTTGTAGCTTTGTTGGAAATAGGGTATGATTTCATCCCATGTGCGAGGATGTTTCGAGTTGTACATGTTGTTAGGTCCCTATATTACTAGTGTAGCACATTATTGTTGTTAGTGTAGCCCCCTTATTTTAATTTTTGTACCTATGTATCCCCCATATTGTTATTATTGTGCTCCATAAAAAGCCACTATTGTTATTGTTGTGCCCTTACATTATTATTGTTAGGTCGGCTAGGATTATATTGTGACCCCATGGACTCCTATATATATAAAGGAGGTTTTGTCATTTGAATCATCCAAGAATTGTTCATTATGTAATGTAAATGAGGCTCCCCCCTTGAAGTGGTTGATTTCTAAGGCCTTGATCTCTCTTTTCTTCTATTTTGGGAGCTATTTTCATAATATTTGGTATCAGAGCTTTGGATTCTAGGGTTTCACTGCTTCAAACAGGTCAACGTGGCATTTTCGTTATAATTTTTTTATACGATGTTTCAGAAGCTAAAATAAAAACCCATTTGTAGATAACTCCTAAGGAGTTTCATGTAAAAATTTCAAATCTTGGGTAAAAATAGTTTCAGAGATATGATATGTGGAAGTTAGGGTTTTTGCAGGCTCCTAAATTTCATCTAAAAGAGGTGACCTTGGGAAAATCGTCATAACTCTCTCTGAGCATCAGATTTGAATTATATAAAAAGTAGTTGAAATCAAACAGACTGTAGTTTCCTCTGTATCAATTTCAGAGCTGAAGGAGGAAACAATGACACGTGGCATGTCGTACAAGTTCGCTATACTGAACCAGTCCATAATTAGGTCATTGTGGGAGATTGGGCATAACTTTGTCTTGAAGAATCCAAATCAATTCAGACTTGTTGCATTGGAAATAAGATTCAGAGCGCTACTAAAGGAATGAAGATAAAATCTCAGGGATCCAAAATTACTAAGATACATCAGTTTCAATATCGAGCTCCTCAAAATCAAGAAAAATGTGTGTATTTTTTTTTAATTGCATAATTCTTGCTTGAAAAATTAGTTTGAAGTAATTCCAAGGGCATATTGAAGCAAAGATATCAGTATTGGATTCTAAAATGCCCCATAAAAAGAATTAAAAACCAATTAAGCCCTAAGAATACTCTACTATGGCTCATGAAGAGGAAGAATTGCAACATGATATATCAAAATTACAAGAGCAAGTGCACTAAATTTCGCTCTCGCAAAGAGCAACAAAAAATGAAATGGGAGTTTAGAAGAAAGGTGTGGAAGCTAAGATGGATGGTTTGATGAAATGTGTGGAAGCTAAGATGAATGGTTTGAAGAATGGAATGGAAGCTAAGATGGATGGCATTGAAGCTAATATGGATGGCATCGAAGCTAAGATGGATGACATCGACAAAAAATGAAAGACAACATGGAAGACATGAAGAATGAACTAAAAGCAGACATGGAGTGTTTGGAGGAAGGTTTGACAAATTTGATACACGAAATTATTCCTAATGGCGAAAATATAGTAGAGGAAACTCATGATGAGAACAAAATAAATTTTAATCGTGATTTCATAAACTCTAATGTTGGATTGAAGACCCACCATATTCCAAAGATCGATATGAGGAATTTTGATGGAAAGGATGCCATAACATGGATACTACAAATAGATCAATATTTTGATCTAAATAATGTGCAAAACACATAAAAGGTATGCATTGCAACTTTATATTTAGAACAAATTACATCTGTATGGTATCAATGGCTTTTCTCTCATAAAAAAATTATCACTTGGTCAATTTTTACGGAGGAAATGATAACACATTTTGAGGATCCAAAGAGCAACACCTTCTTTAGCCAATTGATAAATCTCATACAAAAGGGTTCAGTGGTGGAGCACATTGAGGACATCCACAAATTGAATATAAGGGTAACTAATATTCTAGAGGAACAAAGGTTTGATGTCTTCATAGGGACTTTAAAGGATAACATCCAAAATGAGGTTCTCCTTTGGGAACCTGATTCATTGGAGAAGGCATTCAGGTTGGCAAGAAAAATTGAATGTAAAATTATGGCGACAAGGAAGTCTACCACTCACATCTATAAAGATGGAAGTGTTTCTACTCCTAGACTTGCACAACCTGCAAGGTTGATTCCACAACAATTGGAAAAAAAAGAGAAAAAAGGCTTTGCTACAATTGTGATAGAAAATACAGCAAAGGTCATAAGTGTGGTGAGAAGAAATTATTTTACATAGATTGTGAAGAGGAAGAAAATGAATAAGAAACTTCAAAAGAAGAGGATATACACTAGGAACCAACCCTAAAGAAATAATAAATGAGTCTGACCATATCGTGTAATGCATTGGCAGGAATTACCACTCCTCAAACTCTCAAGATAGAAGGACATATCAAGAAGAAAAAGGTAATAGTGTTGATTGATTCGGGTATTACCCATAATTTTATTCATTTTAAGGTAGCCAAGGAAATAAATTTCTTCCTATACCCAACACCAGTGTGTCAAGTGATGGCTGCAAATGGAGGAACTATAAACTTCTCTGTAAAATGCCACAATATCAAGTTAACCATGGGGGAATATGTATTGAATAGTCCAATTCTTTCCAATCCAATGGGAGGTGTTGATGTTGTACTAGGAGTACAATGGTTACAATCTTTGGGGACGGTAGATTTTAATTTTCAAGAACTTTTCTTGAAATTTATTTCCGAAGGAAATAAAGTTGAATTATGGGGTATCGCAGGGAAGTCGAGAAAGATAATGAGCTCTAATGTCATGACAAATCTTCTGAAGAAATAACAATGAGGCGTAATTTCACAATTATGCTCACTAGAATTTCCAACATCAAAATAATCTATTTCTCCATATCTCCAAAAAGTCTTGGACAATCATTCCAAGGTGTTTAAAACTCCCAAAAAACTCCCACCTATTCGTGATCATGATCATGCTATTCATTTGATTCCAAGAAGTGTTCCTCCAAACATCAGGCCTTACAAATATCCTTATGTCCAAAAGGGTGAAATTGAACGTATGATTGCAGAAATGTTAGAGGCTGGTATAATTCAACCTAGTCAAAGTTCTTTCTATGCTTCAATAGTGTTGGTGCACAAGAAGGATGGATAATGGTGCATGTGTCTGGATTATAGGGAGATCAATAAGCTCAATATTAAATATAAATTTCCCATTCCTTTGATTGATGAATTATTGGATGAATTACATGGAGAAGTTTATTTTACCAAGTTGGATCTTCATTTAGGATATCATCAAATTAGAAAGAAGACTAAAGATATTCCGAAAACAACATTTTGAACTCATGAGGGTCATTATGAATTTTTGGTCATGCCTTTTGGCCTTACCAATGCACCTTTTACATTTCAAGGGTTGATGAATTCCATTTTCAAACCCTTTATTATAAAATTTGTGTTAAATTTTTTTAATGATATACTATGTAGAAATTATATAACATATGCATTATATATCCAGATTCTTCTGATCTAACAGTATTTGTCTTCTTGCTAAACATAGAATCCTTCCACTGTTAATCTTTTGTGGAAATTATAAACTCAATTGCAAACACCTGAAGCAATAAAAACAATCGCACATAACACAATTGTTTAACGGGAAAGCCTGAAGCTAAAAACCCCAACTATCATATATTATGTATCATGGAGATCATGTAAAAATCTCATACAAATCTTAGTACATCAAGCTCTCAATACAATCAATCGTCACACACTGACATGAAGAAATTTGAAAATCCACGCACTGATTTCTTGCCACTTGATAGCCTGCCTCCACTGCGCAATCCCTGCTGAAGAATATCTCTAAATGAATTCAAATTTCCCTTGCCTTGACTGTGCAATCCTCATTGGAAAATCCAATGTGTGTGTGATGCAATCAATGGATCACTATAGTCACAACAAATAGTCCATCTCACCCTTTCACCTATCTCTCCATTGGGTCTCCACTCGAACTGGCATGCACAGTAGTTAACTGTTGTATTTATTCAGTTGATTAATGAGTTATTATTTGTGAATTAATTAACTAATTAATTCACTCCACTCTTGCTAGTGTATCTTTCAGTTAGACTATATATAACTAGCTCAACTGAGTTTAACTCCGTGTGAGTTAAAATGAATAAAAACTCCATGAACTACTCTTCCAACTCTGTCATAAGTTTGCCACTTCAGTTCTAACTGAGTCCTCCATGCATGAACCACTAGTAAACCCTAGAAATTGCGTAATTCCTTCAGCCCACCGATTTTCCAAATTTTCTCACTGAAATTAAGTGCTCCAAGAGAATAATTTGTTGTTTATTGTTGGATTATTATTAAGAGCTAATAATATTGAACATATCTATTTTTAGACTGGCAATCTAAAAATAGATTCCGCCCAATATTCTAAAAATATAATTTCATCTGTTTTTCCAACTTGACCAACCATCCACAAATAACATCCTGCAACTTCTGAAATATGATCACCACGTCTAAAAATATACTTGCACCTAAAAATAGCCCGCGGGCCCACTTAGTGAAGGTGACTGTTTTTCACTAAGCTCGTCATCTTGTTGAATCTCAACATACTAATCTACAAAAAGTCTTGGAAGGATCTTGTTCAGCATGTTGACATGTGTTGTGACCATCAAAAACCCCCCCTTTTTTTAGTATTAGCAATAACACTAATAAATGGGGACCCTTCCACAAAAAATCAAATATTAGTATTTAAGTTTACTACTGTTTTCACAATCAAATAAAATATCAAAATAGAACTTGCTAAAACATGTGAATTTACCTTCCCATACTCCAAGCGCATAAAACATCACAAATTATGAGTTTCCTTATAGAAAAAGTGCTACATGACCATTAGACTTAGGAAAAACTTTATATCGGAAAGTCTCGAACATTAAGGGAAGCTTTAATAAACCTGTTTTTATCGCATTGCAAAAAGGTTACAGCGGGCATCCTTTATAGAAGCCACTCCTTAAAAGTGCAATCTGCAAAGATGCGAGATCACAAAGCTTACAACTTCATAGCCTCTCACAAATCGCCTATCGCAACAGCCCAACATAACGATGATTTTTAAACAATCGTAAGTTTTGCGATATTGCGATCTGCGATATTGCGAAGCAAATCGCAAAATTGATTTTATCACAGATCAAAGGGCTCACAGTTCTAGGATAGTAACTTTCCAGTGTTCGATGAAAAGTTATGAGCATTAAAGTTTAAGTTAACGGTTCATTAGTGTTCATTTATTTAAAATGATTCGAATCAAGGTAAAAGGACCATCTGATGCAAGTTGATATCATTTGATATGATTTATAATTAAAAGCTTCTCGTCACCATAATTTTTGTCTTTCTATTCATTTTGCCTGTATTTACTTTCATCTTTATTCTCTGCTTTCAACTTTCAGGAAGAATACCCAGAGCGTAAACTAAGAAGAAATGGTGAAGAAAGGCAAGGCCCCCGCGTCTGAGAAGTCCGAAATGACCCCATTATTCACAGACACCACCTATAGTAGAGACACAGGGATATCTACCTGGGAAGCTATGTATCAGTTGTTAGAAGAAGGGAACCCGAGAATTATGGAAATTACAGTTACATCAGATGAACATAGCTCTTCTAAAGCATCCTTAACTGAGCATGCATGCTCGTTTCTACATCACATCGTTGCGAGGCCAAAGATACTCCCCTACATTGATATGGTGAAATGGACTATAGATCAAGAGGATATATCTGATAGAGAGTTCAAGACGGCCAGTCGGCAAGTCATGGGGTCGTTTACCCCAAACAATTTGAGACGTTTGTACCATTTGCCAGAACCCCAAGCTATCTACAACAAGAAATTTGTAGAAAAGTTAGCCAAAGAGAATGAAGACTTGGAAGAATTCACAAGGCACTAGTCAAACAATGAAGAAAGGTTGAAGAAGGATAAAAACGGTATGTATTCTACTGGTTCTCTTTCTTCTCCTTACTGTTTTGCTGCTGCAATGTTATGTAGACTGTTTGGGAAACCAAACATCGACAAGTTTTCATCAGAATGGTTACCCTTGTTAGATGCAGTTGTTAATGCCACCATAATGAATTGGGCCCAAATTTTATCGAATAATTTAGCCTCTGCAATTGTAGCATACAGAAGTAAAAGAAGCTATACTTTAAGGATTTACCCTCCTTTCTTTTTTAGTGCTTATATCATGGATGCTATTTGTTTTGTTTCTGATTTTCCTATTATGGGATGGAAATGGGCAGTACAAAATCCACTTCCCATTCAGATTTATCACAAAGTATTATGGGAATCCAATTTCATCCCACATTTCTTTAAGATTTGTCATGGAGTTATGCTCCCTATTTATAAAATGATCTATAATCAAGCTATCCCAAGGTTTTCCCCAAAATCTGAAGTAGACATTCTCCCTATGGGAAGGTTTTTCGGGGAAAAATTGTTCACGTGTATCAGAGTATTTGGCAGCATTGCTTCACCCCATGTGCTACCTTTTTACGTCCCCGACAAACTAATGGGTAGGGAAATAACTTATCAGACCTGTGGTGTGGGGGGAATGATCAAGACACTGAAAGAGTCTAAGAAAGCCATCTGGCCCCAATTTCTTGTAGTATGCAGAGCTTTTGCATTGTCTGACTTAGGTCATGCATTTAAAGAAGTTGATAATATGTTATGCTTGCAACTACCAAAGCCTAGCCAACAGGTTTTGTCCCTGAAACAAGCTGAAACTCCCACTCATTTTACAAAGCCAATTGTAGTGGATCTAGAGGGATAATGAGAGAATTTTAATAAAGTAATCAACACTGAAGAACAAAGAATAGAGCCGTTGAAAAACTGCAATAAGTTAGCTACAGGAATGGAAGTTGAAGGGACTATCAATACTCAGGAAACAAAGCATATTCCTGTTGCTCCGTCATCAGAAATTGTACTAAGGATAGAGGAAATTCCTCCTCTAGATGTATTTTATAGCCCTCAACATAAATTTGTCATCAAAAGGCAATGAAAGAAAATAAATATAGAGGTTGTGCTCGCTCCAGAAGTTGAACCTCTAGATGTTCTTTGGAAAGATCCCACTATAGACCCATCAGAAAATCTAACTAGGCTCTCTCAAATCACAGGAGCATATGCTTCTACAACAATTGATAAAGCAACAGAGGTTCAGTTAATACTTAGAGATAAAGAGGACAATATTTTATTTTTGGAAAAACAACTGCAACAAGTCATCATCAACAAAGAAGTAGAGACACAACTAGCAAAACTCCAGCAAGACTTCCATCAGATGCAATTAGATCATCAAAGAAGTTTAGCCAATAAAGAAGAACAATTAAAAACTATGATGGAACTGCATAAGGATGAACCCAAAATTGGGGAGTTTATTACAGAAGCACTCGCTCTCAATTCTCATCTCTTGCAACAGGAAGAATTATTCTGCCAGAAGATCTCGCAATGGAATTCCCATTGTGAAATAAGCGATAAGATTACAAATCAAGTCGTAGATTTACGACTTGATTATGATTCAATTCTTAAGAAAGTTGCAAACTTCTTACACTGGCAGAAATCAGAAGAAGGGAAAAGAGTAGAATTTCCCAGAATTGATGAATCGCATAAAGAGATGTTATTTGCGAGATGGGATTTCCAGCTTAAAGAAGCAGAACAAGCGATTGGAGAGGTAGCAGAAGTAGTGAACAATATCATTGAGTGCATAAATGAAAATCTATACACAACCAATTTGATAACAGAGACTACCCCAGGCTTCCTTCCAAAGGCATAACAGCTTCAAACAGAATGGAAACAAACAACAGATAAAAAAGCAGAGATAATTAAACAGACAAACAAGTTAAACTGGGACACATACTGGCGGTACTTGGTAAAGCCACACAACCAATGCATGACCCTGAGTTGCCTCATAACCGCTACCGAGAAAATGGTTCCAGCTCTTGGCAATGTCATATTTTCAGGACAGTTAAAATCTGAAGTCAGCCAACTGACGCTCTTGAAACCGATGATGGATATTTGCAATCTAAAGGATCAGATGTTGAATTTATCATAGATACAATTTAGTTTTATTTTAGTTTATTTTTGCTTAAAATGAGGCAAGTGGTTTTAACCTCCTCATTTTTTTTTGTAATATTTATTTTTATATTTCATAGAGTAGTATTTAAACCCCTCTCATGCATTTAGAGAGGGGTCCAGAATTTTATCAAAAACATTGCTTAAGAACATGCACTTTTGCTCCTCCTGGAGGAAGTTTTGATGAAATATATGGAATGAGATTTTTCTTTATATGAGTTTGATATCTACTACTGAAATTCACTTTTGTACTCTTAGTGGATGTTGAGTGATTTGAAGATAAATCTATATCACTGCAGCTCATGAGTAGAACTTATTATCAATGGTATTTCTATCTCTTAATACTTTTTACTTATGTGCCAAGTGATAAATTATTTTTAGTTATTGATATATGAAAGTCTGAATGTTTAGTTGTCATTATTGCACTTATGTATGGTGATAACTTATTTTTGTGCTGAATATATGAATAAATCTTATGCGATATATTTCTCATAATTGTTTCGGCTAAATTTTTATACGAAACAATCATCTTTAATGGATTCTTTTCTCGTAGTAATTGAATGATCTTTATTATCAATTGCTGTTAGAAATTATTTTAGATCACATAAGTAAAAGCTATTCTCGGGACAGTTTAGATTTAGATGTTTTCTTTGATTCCAATAGATTGCATTTGATAGTTAAAATATATATTAGATTTAGAATAAGCATTCACCCCATTAAAACCTTGAAAAAACAAAAACATCACCCCGTTAGTACATCCATCATAAATAGATTGGGAAACTGGTCCCATCATCCCCAGTTGGAGCCACTATTCCAAAAATAAAAGGAGTTGCTTTAAGGTCCGGACCGGGTGGTTATCCACCTTGTTGTAGACCCGGTTTTTCGAGCCTTCAACAACATGGTGCTCAAACTATTGGAGGAGAAAAAACTATATGAAAAAACCTCCAAATGTTTATTTGGAGTACAAGAGGTGGAATATCAGGGTGATATTGTATCTTAGGATGGTTTTAAGGTATACCCTAACCAAATTAAAGCCATTAAGGAATGGAAAGTCACCACAACCATAAAGCAGTTGTGAGGATTTCTCGGGTTAACAGGTATTATCGCAAGTTTGCTAAGAATTACGAAAAAATAGCAGCGCCTTTAAAAACATTATTAAAGAAAGATGAATTTTCATGGACTCGTGAAGCAACTAAGGCCTTTGAACATCTTAAACAGGCAATGTGCCTAGCACCAGTCTTAGCTACGCCAAAATTCTCAAAAACCTTTATTGTGGAATGTGATGCCTCAGGAAGTGGAATTTGTGTTGTTTTAATGCAAGAAGGAAGACCCATTGCTTTTTTAAGTACTCCAATCAAATGAAAGTATTTACAAAAATCTATTTATGAGAAGGAAATGTTGGAAATACTACATGCACTAAAGAAATGGAGACCTTACCTAATGGGAAGACACTTAAAGGTAAAAAATGATCATGATAGTCTTAAATAATTTTTGGAACAAAGACTATCTTCAGAAGAGTGGAAAAAATTGGTCACAAAGATGTTGGGTTATGACTTTGAAATCATCTACAAAAAGGGAAGCTAAATGTTGTGGCAGATGCACTCTCAAGAAAGGATGAAGAGGTGGAAGCATTGCTTTGTGCCATTTCTATTATCCGACAAGATTGGATAACCAAATCAAGGGATGAATGGAAGAATGAAGAAGACGTATGGAAACTCATTCAAAAGTTCCAGCAAGATCCTTGTACATCTGATAAATTTAGTTGGTAAAATGATTCCTTATGGTACAAATATCATTTATAACTTTGTAAAAATTCCCAACTAAAACAAAATATTCTTTTGGAATTGCACACCTCTCCCTTAGGTGGATGCTCAGGATTTTTAAAAATTTACCACAGGGTGAAGAAATATTTTTTTGGGATGGCCTTAAATTTGATATTCAAAAGTTTGTGGCGGAATGTTTGTTTTGCTAGGAAAATATAGTTGAGACAATTAAGACCTCGAGTCTTCTACTGGTTGGTATGGAGCCTGGTTATCTTATTTATTTTGTATCACAGCATTGGACCCCTGTTCTTAATGGGGTAGCAATGCCACCCATAGTTGTACGCTACCTAGGGGGTCGAGGGGGGGGTGCCCCCGAAGCTAAAAATAGATGTAAAATTTCCTTGTAAAATTATTGTAATTTCTATTAAATCTATGCCATTCATTAGGCAAGTGATCTAATGGTAGAAGTTGTGTTTAATTTAGGGGTTTTTCGCCCTAGAAGTCAACCCCTCATTTTGTATGAGGGTATTGTATTGCGGCTGTGTATTGTATGTGTATTCTCAGAGCGAGAAACATATAGGGATAGTGTGAGAGAGAACATATGATATTACATCGGATCTGTTGTAAATTGTGTCTCTTCATTTTGTTGGATAATAGAAAGGAAGGACTGGTTGTTTGGGGTGGATTTAGCCCAAACTGGGTGAACCATGTATATATGTGTCTCTCTGGTTTTATATGTTTTCTATGTTTTGTGTTTCCACATATTTTATAACAGGTCAAGTCAGGCCTACGAGGTTTGAAGCTCATTTCATGAATAAATAGGTCGGAACACATCAAAAAGAATTGTGGTAAAGATCCGAAAATGAGCAAAGGTTTTACACCTCATCCATCCACCATCATCTTTAAATCCGATGGCCTACATTTCATTCCGGCCCCTCTTTACCATCCTAACTTTATCCTTGCAAGGGGGGTCCAGAACGAGTGGTTTTCAAGAAAGGGACCCCCTTATTGTGTCATTCTCTCATGAATTCGCACCCATCCCCTTCTATTACCACTTACCACTTCAGGGGGGGTCCAGAATACCATTTTTATCCTTCAAAAACCATCTTTCCCAAATAAACTGGTATCATTTTGTAACAGAGAAAGGGGAGTAAGATCAGAGAAGCGGCAGTGCCAACGCCACATTGGAATTTATCATCCGGCAAAGGAGGTCTGAATAATAAAGCCAGATGTCAGAACCTCCATTGGTTGCCTCTTCGAAACCATCACAACTTCCTCCAAAGGTTATTGTTTGATATTTCGAGGATCCACTGAAGCATTTGGATCTATGAAGAGTTGCCTAGAATTAATCCCAGAGGGGATGTTGTTTTTAGAGATGTCTTATCACCGCCTGCATGTCTCCACTTGTCCATTTTCTACCTAAATGTAATCACTGCAGTAGGCAGATTAACCGACTTAAGATTTCTATAAATACTGTATGCATTAGCAGTGCAAAAGGGGGCCCTGAAGGGGAAAAATCCATTGTAATAGGCTTTGCTAGTTGTAAGCACTCTCTTTTGGATGAACGAATGAGTATGTTGTTTTCTAGATTATTGTGTCATGATCTGTGATGAAGTGCTTCTCTTATGTAATTTGTCATTCTCCTGTTTTCTCATACTATTTTATTTTCTTTACCACGGATAGAAAATTTTGTGTAGGATTTACCATGGGGTACCCTGCTTAGTCTTCTTGCTTAGTCTTAAAACAATACATTATTTTTTCCTCTAAGACTTGGATGAAGAATTCAGAGACGGTCTGCTCAGCATCCATGTTGAGCCACTGGAAGGCAGAATTTAGATACGGTCTGCTCTGCACTCCCGTTGAGCCTTAAGCTCCTCCTCTTTTCCACTTCACAAGTTGTAAGGATCCATTGACATGGCTAGCTTGCATGGTTGCACCTGACCTTAGTTATTCATCTATTTGAGTTTGTTTACACCTGTTTGACTCCATAGCCCAATGGCCCTCTTCTGTCACCTCAACCAAATCTTCAAACAAACCTCATTTCTATAACTAGCCTAATATCAACACTTATAGTTATCAAGCTATATCTAACAGAGAGAGCCCTCTCTGAGTCCAGGAAGGCTAGGTACTAGATTCCAAATTTGGTTTGATGTTTCCCTCCGTAGTTATGTCTTCAGCCTTCAGAAATTATAGAGTGATAACATAATGGTGACTCCATTGGGGAGAACTTATTGAAAAATATTAGTGTTCCTTCAGAACTCATAAAGCACATCAAAGTTCAGATTTGATTACTGATGGTGGACAGTGACCAGACACAAGAAGGCTGATTCATTCACTTGGCGACTCCACGATTCAAAGAACCCAACTTTTGACCATTCATGGCAACTCCACAACATGCTGACCATAGTTCCTTCTAAACAAGATGGCAAGGTTTGTGGCAGACCTTCTATCTAGTGAAGTTTTAAATGCATTCAGGAACCAGTTATCAGAATTTTAGCTTGATGAATATTTTCGAGCAGTTGTCTTTCTCATTTTGAAGTCAAGAAAATTTAATCCTGAAGCTAAAAATGGTTTTCTGGAGATATTTTTTGAAAGATATGAAACTGCTATTGAACTTTTGAATTCTTAAATTCAGTCATATAATTTATGAGATACTAAAGAATTCTCAAATGATTGTGCTTTCAAGTCCCAGACTAAAGATGTGGTTTCAAGGTTTAATATTGGGGATACAACTGATCAACTAGTCATTGAAGGCCTAAAATAAGGTATTATACACCATGCTTTAATTGATCTTATAACAGAGTATATGAAGGTTATTTTTAGTTCAAGCTTTCAACCATGTATTCTCTATAAAGATCAAATACATCAGCAATGTCTATTACATAATATAACTTTGGTTATGAGGACACATAATCAAGTTATATTGCTGATTATCCTGACAAACAATCAAGTTGTCCACCTGTTTCTACTGCTGCTTGACTGGCTGCACCAGAATTATTGTATCATTTAGAACATCAGCAATTTCAGTAGAGTAGGGTAAGTAGGTTTGCAACCAATCTCAGTACTTTGAGCATATTTCCAGTTCTAGTTTCAAATTGATTCCCAGTTTTCAGTACAAGTATTTTCTAGACTTCAGTTTGTAGAGAGTATTGATTTTGAACTAAACCTTCTCAGCCACAGAGGTTTTTGTAGTAGATCAAGTTGCAGATTTGGGATCAGCCAAATGGATCAAGCCACTATTATACGATGTTTTTGACACCTCCTAAAGGAGCTTCCATCCCCAGTTGGAGCCATTGTAAGACTCTTGTGTTTCACAGTATCACAAGGTGACTGATTATTTCTTATATTTTCATACTGAAAATAATATTCCATGACTATCATTTATTTTCAGAAAAGAAAGGGGGGTTTCGGGGGCAGTGCCCCCGAAGCTAAAAACAAATGTAAAATTTCCTTGTAAAAGTATTTTAATTTCTAGTCAATCTAGGCCATTCATTAGGCGGATGATCTGACGGTAGAAGTTATGTTTAATTTATGGTTTTTTGCCCTAGAAGGAAACCCCTCATTTTGTATGAGGGTATCGTATTGCGACTATGTATTGTATGTGTATTCTCAAAGCGAGAAAAAAATAGGGAGACTATGAGAGAGAACAAAGGATATTACAATGGATCTGTTGTAAATTGTGTCTCCTTATTTTGTTGGATAATAGAAAGCAAGGACTGGCTATTCGGGGTGGACGTAGCCTAAACTGAGTGAACCACGTATATCTGTGTCTCTCTGGTTTTATATGTTTTCTATGTTTTGTGTTTTTTCATATTTTATGTATTGCATTGCTCTGTAATATATAATTTTCTAACAGCTACAACCTTTATCCATTCCAAGTCAACGTTGGGAGGAGGTTTCAATGGATTTTATCACAGGTTTACCTAAGTCCAAAGGAGAGTGTCATCATGGTGGTAGTTGATATACTTACCAAGTATGCACACTTTTTTTCATTATCTCATCCATTTAAAGCAAGTACAGTTGCTACTACATTTATGGAAACAATTCAAAAGCTAAATGGAAACCCAAATATTATTGTAATCCACAGAGATCCCCTTTTTACTGGAAATTTTTGGACGGAATTATTTTCTTGTTTGGGTACTCAACTAGCTCATAGCTCATCTTATCATCCTCAATTCGATGGGAAAATTGAGATCGTGAACAAGTGTTTGGAAGGATATCTTTGTTGTTTTGTATCTCATAAACAAACACAATGGGTCAATTATTTACCTCTGGTTGAATGGTGGTATAACACTTCCTTCCATACTGCAGCAAAAAATACCCCATTTATGGCACTTTATGTATATCATCCACCATCCATCACATCATATTTAAGAGAAAATTATAAGGTTCAGGCAGTGGAAGATCACATCGAGCATCAACAAAAATTTATCCAACTCCTAAAGGATAACCTAAATTTGGCACAAAATCGAATGAAACAATAGACAGATCAACATCGCAACGAGAGAAGTTTTGATGTAGGAGACTGTGTATTTTTACGAAGACAACCATACAAACAAATGTCCCTCAAGCAAGCTAAGAAGGATAATAAATTATCTCCAAAGTACTATGGTACTTACAAGGTGCTGCAAAATATTGGTACTATGGCATACAAATTAGAGCTTCCTGCTTCTTCTCAAGTGCACCCAGTTTTCCATGTTTCATGCTTAAAGAAGGTTATAGGTGACAAACTTCCAGTTCAAACAATATTTCCAGAACTTGATGAGGAAGGAAAAATCATATTGGAACCAGAAGCAATCACGGAAATAAGAACTCGACAACTATGAAATCGATCAATTTTAGAGTGTCTCATCAAGTGGAAGAACTTACCTACTGAATATTCCACATGGGAGGATGAGAATTTTATACAGAAGCATCCAAAGCTACTCAAGCGTTGAGGACAACACTTTTTTTGAAGGAGAGGGGCATGTTAGTTCCCCATATTACTAGTATAGTCCCTTATTGTTATTAGTTAGCCCCCTTATTGTTATTGTTGTACCCCTGTAGCCCCCATATTGTTATTATTGTGCCCCATAAAAAGCCACTATTATTATTGTTGTGCCCTTACATTATTATTGTTAGGTCGACTAGGATTATATTGTGACCCCATAAACTCCTATATATTGAAATGAGGTTTTGTCTTTTGAATCATCCAAGAATTGTTCATTTATGTAATGTAAAGGAGATTTCCCCCTCAAAGTGGCTGATTTCTAAGGTGTTGATCTCTCTTTTCTTCTATTTTGGGAGCTGGTTTCATAACACATGCGCAAATTGTGCAAGGTAATCTAGTTGATGACCTCTGTTTGGCCATTATTTTGGGGGTGGAAATTCATGGACTTATTGAGCTTGGTATCCAACATCGACCAGAGACTTGAAAAAAATGTACTAGGGAACCCGTTGTCCCAATCTGAGATAATGGATTGTGGAATCCCAAAGTGCAACCACACTCATTCAAAGAAGATTTTAGCAGTGTATTGTGTTGTGATAATCTTCTTGCAGGCTGCAAAAATGGCCATCTTAGATAATTTGTCGATGACCATAAAAACACCATCATTTCCATGTTTAGTAGAAGGAATTCCTAACATGTAATCCATGGAGATGGATTCCCAAGGTCAAATAGGAGAACGCAGAGGAGTATATAGGCCTTTCTTCTTGATGGTCGGTTTGGAAATGGCATAGGCAGTGAAGGATCTGATGTACTTCCCAACATCTTGTCAATTCTTGACCAACAAAAATACTTCTGCAATACTGCCACTATTTTCTCTACCCCAAAATGTCCAACAACCAAGTTGTAGTGTTCTTCCCAAATCATCTTGGCACGCTTGCTTGAAGGAACTCAAAGGTGTCCCAGGTGGCATAACAATGCATCCTATGTTGAATATTGCAACAAGAAACAGTGAAGGAGGCATCCTGAAACATCATTCCTGATCCTAGTTGGAAAATAATCACCTAAACTAGGTGGGGCCCACACAGGCTATTTTTAGGTGTATGTCTATTTTTAGACATGGTGAGCATATTCAATGAGTTGCAATATGCTATTTGTGGATGGTTGGTCAAGCTGGAAAAATAGATGGATTTCTATTTTTAGACATATTGGGCAGAATATATTTTTATATTGCTAGTCTAAAAATAGATATGTCGAATATTGTTAGCTCTTAATAATATTTGGACTCTAAACATTATCTTATTCTCTTGGAGCACTTCAGTTAAGTGCACAGATGTGGCACAGGAGATGATAGAAGGAATTAATCTATTCCTGAGAGTTTACTGGAGCTATTTCATGGAGGACTTCAGTTAGAACTCATGTGACAGAGTTTGGTGGAGTTATAGAAGTAGTTGGTGGAGTTGTGTTCATTTTAACTTAGTTAAACACAGTTGAGCTAGTTTTATCTAGTATAACTGATTGATACACTAGTGAGAGTGGTGTGAATTAATTATTAATTAATTCACTAATTATTAAATCATTATTCAACTGAAGAATACATCAGTCAACTACAGTGCATGGACATTTTCAGTGGAGACTAGTGAAGAGGTAGGTGAAAGAGCAGTGTGACTATCAGTTGTGACTATAGTGTTGCATGAGTTTGCACCACACATTGATGGAGATGCCAATGAGGATTGCATGGTCAATATAGGATGGATTTGAACTCATCTAAAGCCATTCTTCAGCAGTGATTGCGCAGTAGAGGTAGGCTAGCAGGTGGCAGAGATCGGGGCATGGGATTTGCTAGATCGGACCTGATTAGTGTGTAGCAATTGGAGGTTGTACTGAGAGCTTGTGAGGAGCTTTGTATGATGATTGTTACATGATCTCTATGACATATAATATACATATAGTTGGGGGTTTTTATCTTTAAGCTTTCCCATAAAATACTGTGTTCATATGTGTGATTTTTTATGGTTTTAGTGTGTGCATGCAATTGATTTTATTTCCGCAATTAATGATCAATGGTAGAAGAGATTCTGTATTGTGCATGAAGTCAAATAGTGTGTGATAAAGATAATATCGGATGTATAACATATCATTTATATAATTTCTACATGGTATCGGAGCGATATTGATCATTGGAGCAATTACAAAGCATTGAAGCAGTTGAGTTTTGTGCTGGTGGAATTTGAAATTGCTGCAGTGTTTTCTTGGTGTCGAAGTTGAGCATTCATTGAAATTTCTTTCAGTGGATTGCGATTGGAGTATGCCCTTGATGGGAGCTCGAATTATATTGCATGGAAGGACAGGATGGAGGCGGTGCTGGAGGATAATGGGTTGAAGGAGTTCATAGATGCTGATATTCCTAAACCGGGTTCTAACGATGCAGTCGCACTTGACGCATGGCAAAAGAAGGTAGCAAGGTGTCGAAGGATTATGTTGGAATGTGTGAAGGATCACATAGTGTCTAGCCTTCATGGTAAAGCTTCTCCATTCTTGATGTGGAAAGCATTGACAGACTTGTTCCAAAGCAAGAGCGACCAGACGAAGTTGGCGCTCAAGGATAAACTCAAGAAAATAAAAATGGAGAAGAATGACACTATTCCGGTATACTTGAAAAAGTTTGTCCACTACAGGGATGAGCTTGGGATTTTAGGAGTTAGTGTGGATGACGAGGACTTGGTGAGCTTGGCTCTCCTTGGGCTTCCGAAGAGTTGGCATTCCTATCAGGACTCTGTCAATGGTCGGGACAAACTGCCAGGATGGGAGCGACTTTGGTCGGATCTTGTGCAGGAGGAGATTGTTACACTGAAAACTGTCACCTTGAAATTTTGCTGACTGTATGAGCTCATTAACAATCATAAATGCCTCCTCTGCAAGTCTTACAACCTTTGTTCCTCATTCCATGCCCTGAAACTGGAGAAAAAACCCTAAAAATCTCAAAAAACCTTGGGTACGCAGTTAATATGAAGCCTACCTGCGTTTTTAGCTAGGGTCCGCATGTAATGTGAAGTGTGGGGTTCTGACAGCACTTTTCAGTGTAATGCATACGTGCCCACAGCAAAGTAAAAAATACCTGAAATTAAACCAAAAAGTTTATTTTTGCTTCAGTAAGAAAGGTTACGGATGGAGAATTTGAGGATGAGAATGCAACTTTGGTAGGTGCATGTCCCTTGTAAGAGACTAATCCCTTGATGTGAGGAACCTATCCCTTTGAAGGAGGATTCTATCCCTTTAAAGGTGGAATCCTAACCTCCTCATCTGCTCTATAAAAGGAGGCATTGGGTAGCCTTTTGGGTTAAGTTTTGAGAAGTTAAATTAATGGAGGATTGAAGAGAAGTTTTTTGGAGAAGATTTTTGAGCTGAAGTGCTGTTGAGATTTAGATTTCCTTCTGCTGAGCTTTTGAGAGGAAAGATCACATACCTCTTTTTGCTTCTGAAGGAAGAGTGCAAGACTTATCAAAGTAGAGGAGATTCCTGCTTCGGACCCCGGGAAGGCCTTTCGAACATCAAGGCTAAGGTTGTAAGGTTCTTCTGTATATTTTAAGATTAATACAATCAAGTTCTGTTTTTCTCAATAAATTGTCATTCGATTGTTTATTTCAATAAGCTGTCATTTGATCGTTTATTTCATAGATTCCTTGATCACTATGATAGGTATGTTTTATAATTATTTGTTATACAGGTGCTATTGATATTTTCTTATTTGTGATTGCAGATCAACGAAAGATGATACTTTCTTGTGACAAAAGGGCCCTTGTTGCGACGAAGGATTATTGATGCAACGGAAGCACTGCAACCGCAAATAAGCATTTGGATCTAAGGTAGGATCGACACCTTCATAACATTTATTTGTAAAACGAATATATCTAGAGAAAGACAAACTTAGTTGTTCGTTTGTTGCTAGATTGTCTTCTGACACTAGGGAGATCAGTCTTGTCCGCAAGAACGATTTATCCGTCCAACAAATTGGCGACTCCACTGGGGAAAGAAACTTGTTGTTTTTAGTTCTCTTTTATTTTGATTTGAGGAAAATTTTTTCCTGGTTTTTGATTGATGGATACCTGCCTGGGTAGCTTAGTTTTTCTTCTTCTTTTTTAAAAAAATTTTGAAATCTTTTATGTTTTTCTTAAAGTTTTCAGGGGACCGCACTTTGTCTTCACACACAGTGCGGGCATTTCCGCACTTTCCTTTAGTAACCAATGCGGGACCGCACCTGTTACTTCTGGGACCTGCGGACCTTGTTAAAAGTCTTGAAAAACTTAGATTTCTTCTTTTAGTCTAGTTTAGATTTAATTTAGGATTCTTAGCATCTACCCAGATCTGTATTTTTTCTGTCAAAAATCTCTTGTTTCTGAATTTCTTTCAGCAATTCTTCATCTCATCAATCTCCATTAAGTTTATTGGGTGTTTTGAGTCTCTTTTTTGAGAAATCGCCTTTGAGTGTTTTTTGATCTTTGGAACTCTCACCCGATTTTCTTGACTTCCACTTGATTGGTTCTTAGATTACATTAGAATCATCTTGTGTTTGAGAATTCTCTTGCATAGATCACATTTGCATAATTAGAATTCTCATTTTCAGAATATGAATAAAAAATGTGCATAGATTACATTTGCATACTTTTCATCTGAATTGTGCATAGATTACAATTGCATAGTTTACAATTTTCAGAATAAGAATGAAAAATGTGCATAGATTACATTTGCATACTTTTCATGTGAATTGTGCATAGATTACAATTGCATAGTTTACATTCTGAAAAATCAATCGTAGATTTAGATTAGTTTTCTTTGATTTGAATTTAGATGTTTTTATGTTTGTTTTAAAAAAAAAATAAAAAAATTTGGGATTGATTTGCATTAGTTTTTCTTGATGAAATTAGTGCATTAGAGAATTTGTTATATTTTCTCTTAGTGATCAATCTTTGCATTGTTGGAAGTGGATGGAAACTCTCTCCTTACTTTAGGTAGGATTCATCGAATTGAAAAGATTACATTATCATATTCGATTGCATTCAGTTTTGGGTCGGGTCATAACACCATTGGTTTCATATCCATTTACCCTTTTGAGTAATAACAGCTTAAATAACACAACGCTTAATTAAAATTCATCTAGTAATTTTTACATTTTTAGGGCTCTTTCCACCAATATAGCTTAGGCTAGTGTCTTGGAATAGGTTTTAGTTAACTCTCCAAGACAGTAAAACAAACAAGTAGTCGATCTTGTGGTAGGAAAAATTCCAATTGTTGCATGTATGCTCTGGGAAGCTCCTCCTAAAGGAGTCAAGCACGAGATCATATCTGAACCGGTGAGGTAATCAATCCTTCCTCATTGGGAACGATAGAAGATATACACGTATTAACAACGGTAAACCTCGGATAGACCATTGTCGAGGAGCCTGGGGTCACTTGTCGGTAAACCTTGGATTATTTCAAGGAGCCTTCAAGGGGATTGAGCTTCGTTACTCTGCCCTTGCGTGTGTGTCGGATCGTAGACTGTTCCCCCAGGTATATTTGTTTCTGTTGGTAACCTTAGTGGCCATAATCTATAGGGTTCTTTCCTAAGGTGACGGTGGAGGGAAGATCCCACTGTACCTGGAGCAGACGTCGAATAGACTCACTTGGACTCTCTGGGGGGTTCTCTTCACTCGAGATGGTTTTGTGAAGAAACTTGTGCCAGTCTGTTTCATTAAGCAGGTTGTCGGGGTAACTGTTCCAACCGCCCTTTCTGTATTAAATTATACGATGTTGGATTTCATTACCAACTAGTGTGTTTGGTACGGAAAGTTACTGCTTGTGTGTGGTTTGACTCCTAGATTTGATAGCGCGTGTTCATTTGTTTGTTTTTACTTTTAGAGACCATAGGTGTGAATTGTGAATTTTAATTGTTTAGGTGTGAATTTTTAATTGTGAATTGTTAATTTTAGTTTTAATTTGTTAATAAAATTCACTAAAGTTGAATAGAATGGCAACTGTTCCGCAATTTACCAACCAAGGAACCCCTCTTAACGAGAATCCTAGTCCTTTTCCTTGCTTTGGAAATGTTGGTCGCTACATTGTCATTACCTGGATTACAATAGGTTTACCGATATGGTTACTTTCAACTTAGTTGGCCCTGAAACTCCAATTGTTCCACCTCAACCGAATGTTTCACCTAAACAGAGTTCACCATCTCAACATCACCAACCTTCTGTTAGTTGTGTTGAGGAAACTTCCAACAGGCTATAGAAATAGGTAGTTGGTCTGAGGATAGTTCCTTTTACTGTGTCAACCTCGTTAAAAAATGAATCAGTGAGTGAGAGCATAGTTCCTTTTCTTGTGTCAAGCTCGTTTAAAAAATGAAACAAGCTTCAGTGAGGAGAGTTCCTTGTACTGTGTCAACCTCGTTAAAAAATGAATCAGTGGTGTGAGGATAGTTCCTGTTACTGAGTCAACCTCGTTAAAAAAAATGAATCAGTGAGTCTGAGGAAAGTTCCTTGTACTGTGTCAACCTCGTTAAAAAATGAATCAGTTAGTCTGAGGAGAGTTCCTTTTACTGTGTCAACCTCATTAAAAAATGAATCAGTCGGCGATGAGGACAGTTCTTTTCCTGTGTCAACCTCATTAAAAAATGAAACAGTAGGTAGATTGTAGAGAGTAGATAGGTAGCTTCTGAGGACGGTTCTTTTCCTGTGTCAACCTCGTTAAAAAATGAATCAGTTGTCAGAGGATAGTTCCTGTTACTAAGTCAACCTCGTTAACAAATGAATTAGGTATGAGGACAGTTCTTTTCCTGTGTCAACCTCATTAAAAAATGAATCAGTAGGTTATGTAGGTAGATTAGAAATAAGTAGTTAGCAGAGGATAGTTCCTTTTACTGTGTCAACCTCGTTAAAAAATGAAACACGTTGCCATGAGCATAGTTCTTTTCCTGTGTCAAGCTCGTTAAAAAATGAAACAAATCCTCCCCTAATTGAGTCGAGTCTTTGAATAGACCTTGTAAATGTTAAGTCATATATTTAGGTTAGTTTTTAGGTCGGGTATTTCATATGATCTCGTAAATGAACCTTCATTCCATCCAGCTATTAATTACCAGCAGTGTACTTAGTTGAATGAAATAAAGCTGGGCGGGCATGCGCTCTAGCAGTTACGCTTAGGGGGCATCAAGCACAGTTTTCTCTTTGTTTCAAGCTTGTGTAAAATGAAACCACTCTGAAGCATAGTTTTTCTCTATTTCAAGCTTTTGTAAAAATGAAACCTATCTTGAGTCAATTTCGGTTATTTTCAAGACTCGTTAAACTCATGAAAATCCCGAGATTATTTTGCTATCTTTTATTCTCGTAAAACATATAAAAATGCCGAGTTCTTTCCGTCTTTTCCTGCTCGTAAATTAAATTGAAAGTCGGCCATATGAGTACATTTTTATCCCTTTTTCGAACTCGTTAAAACTTACGAAAAAGTGAAAACCATGAGTACATTTTTATCCCTTTTTCGAACTCGTTAAAACTTACCGAAAAAGCGAAACCATGGAGTCCTCTTTTAAGCCCTTTTCAGACTCTCTAAATATGAAAAGATTGCCGAGTACTTGACTATTCGAACTCGTTAAAGTAAATGAACAGTCGTCCCTTCAGTATAAGTTTACCCCTTTTACGGACTGAAATGGACTATTTACGAAAAAGGTATACGTTGACTAAATACGGTCGATAGAGTTCTCTCCCGCATTATTTTATCCTTTTTCGGGCTCGAGAGACTAAATTTACGAAAAAGAACACCCATGGAGTTTTCTTAAGTTTTTCTTCTGACTCCCTAAAACTGAAAAACACCGAGTTTCTCCTATATTGGACTCGTTAAAACTTAACAGTAAAGGACCTGTTTAATTTTCAACAGGAACGAACCACTCCTTCTTAGGGTTCGAATTTTAAACTAAGTTGGACTCATCAGAAGGATGAGCTTATAATCAAGCAAATGTTATCCTCCTCAAGCTTGTCAAAAATAAAGAGGTACTTGCCAGAAATGGTGGGGGAAAAGAGAGAAAAACGAACCTGTTTGTTACATTTTGATTATTCGGAAAACCATTAACCACTCTTGAACACGACACTTTTTTGTCCACCTGGGTTGGGAAATCCTTTGCCTAACAGTTAATCAAACCACATTGAAAGTTTTCAGCCGGTTTCTGGGTATTAGCTTTGGGTCAATTGTCACCAAGCCATATGCAGTGTCGTTATGTGTTCAAGAGGACAGTTCAAACAAACCATTCATTTGCGAAATATTTGTCTTCCATTTTGACCATCCCTGAGTCAGTCCTTGCCAATATATTTTCAAAAATTGATCTATGATTTCGTGTTGTGGCTTGCCTACGACAGATCACTTTCTATCGACATCAGCACATTATCTAGGAAGTTGATCCAGAAATCGTCAGTACCTTGAAATCTGCATGCCTCAATGGCAGGTTTCTCGCCTTCGACGACAGGTTAAATCATTGACCTTCGATCGAATGATTCCGTGAGATGTTCGACTTCAGCTCATTGATTCACATTTCATGGATTGTACTGAGTACTTTGAGAGCCATTGATATTATTGGTGGTTTCTCTCACACTTGTTAACAGTTTACATCATTGACTGGTAATCAAGTGGTTTCTACCATGTTCGACTTCAACACATTTAATCGCATGGATAGAATTGTACTAGTTCGGGAAGCGGAAATCAAGACCCTGGATCTAGTTTCCACCATCCAGGCTGCGAGGAATTTTGTTATCATTTATACAGTGGACTATTTATAAACAGATGGCTGCGTCCATGCTGTGTCGACATATGTCTATACTGTGATGTATTCAAAATCATTCCTGTATCAGAACAATTTAGAGGTAGTTTCTAGTTAGTTTTGATCTGAGTATGGGAATGCCTACCTCAGTGATGATATGATTACATATATATATATATTTTGCATTGAATGTTTTTACAGGTTCCGACTGGGGTGTCCACAGGATGATCCTTGAAATGATAAAGTACTTCACTCTTCATATATGACAGACTTCATCTTCATCTATTCCAGACTTCGCACTTTAGGGGGCAATCTGTTACACTAAAAATTGTCACCTTGACATTTTGCTGATTGTATGAGCTCATTAACACTCATACATGCCTCCTCTGCAAGTCTTACAACCTTTGTTCCTCATTCCATGCCCTGAAAATGAAGGAAAAACCCTAAAAAGCTCAAAAAACCTTGGGTACGCAGTTAATATGAAGCCTACCTGCGTTTTTAGCTAGGGTCCGCATGTAATGTGAAGATAAACTGCGTTCTAGAACGCACTTTTCCAGTGTAATGCATGCGGTACCCATGTAAAGTAAAAAATGCGCGAAATTAAACCAAAAAAGTTGAATTTTGGTCAATTCTGGAAGGTTCTGGATGAGATTTTTTGGGGATGAGTACGCTTTGGTAAGGTGCATGTATCCCACACCTTAAGGAACTAATCCCTTGATGTGAGGAGCCTATCCCTTTGAAGGAGGGTTCTATCCCTTTAAAGGTGGAATCCTAACCTCCTCATCTGCTCTATAAAAGGAGGCATTGGGTAGCCTTTTGGGTTAAGTTTTGATGGAGATTTTGGAGATGGAGGATTAGAAGTTTTTTTGGAGAAGATTTTTGAGCTGAAGTGCTGTTGAGATTTAGATTTCCTTCTGCTGAGATTTTGAGAGGAAAGATCACATACCTCTTTATGCTTCTGGAGGAAGAGTGCAAGACTTATCAAAGTAGAGGAGATTCCTGCTTCGGACCCCAGGAAGGCCTTTCGAACATCAAGGCTAAGGTTGTAAGGTTCTTCTGTATATTTTAAGATTAATACAATCAAGTTCTGTTTTCTCAATAAATTTTCGTTCGATTGTTTATTCAATAAGCTGTCGTTTGATCATTTATTTCATAGATTCCTTGATCACTATGATAGGTATGTTTTATAATTATTCGTTATACAGGTGCTATTGATATTTTCTTGTTTGTGATTGCAGATCAACGAAAGATGATACTTTCTTGTGACAAAAGGGCCCTTGTTGCGACGAAGGATTATTGATGCAATGGAAGCACTGTGACCGCAAATAAGCATTTGGATCTAAGGTAGGATCGACACCTTCATAACATTTATTTGTAAAACGAATATATCTAGAGAAAGACAAACTTAGTTGTTCGTTTGTTGCTAGATTGTCTTCTGACACTAGGGAGATCAGTCTTGTCCGCAAGAACGATTTATCCGTCCAACAGAGATAAGGCAGGATACCAGGGATGGATCTTCATAAAATAATAATGATGAAGAGGATTGCGCTTTGGCTGCCAAAGCAAGGAAAGGGAAGGGGAATAAAAATCCTTCTCAATCCGGTGCAGATGGAAAAGAGTGTGACATGTCCAAAGTGAAGTGTTTTCACTGTCACGAGCATGGGCATTTCGCCACACATTGTCCACAGAAGAAGAATAAGAAGATGGTTGTTGGAGCTGTAGCTGGTGAGGATTTTGCCTCGCAATTTGAGTTGGACTTCTCATTGATCGCATGCATGGTGTCCAGTGCATTGGGATCGGGGTGGTATTTTGATAGTGGCACTTCCTTTCACATGACGGGAGATGTGAATCTTTTCAGTGACTTGGTGGAGAAAGATCTCCAGTTACATGTTGAGTTGGGCGACAATGGACAATACAATGCGACCTGCATTGGTACCATTACCTTTCAGAGGGAGTCAGGTAAACTCATTCTTTTACAAGATGTAGTGCATGTTCCAGGTTTAAAGAAGAATTTAATCTCAGTTGAAATGTTAGAGGATAAAGAGTATGATGTTGTCTTTAGTGAAGGAAAATTTTTCCTTCGGTACAAAGCAACAGGACAAGTCAAGAAGGTTGGGATTCGAGCCAAGAATCTCTATAGACTTGAAGTAGATGGGATTTCTACGGAGCTTCCTACTGTTGGGAAGTGCAAGAAAGACATGCAATTGAAGCTTGAGAGGGAGAAGGATTTGCATGCAGGTAAGAGTGAACCTCGGGATGTGGATCAGCCACAAAATGAGGATCATGGAGTGGGAGCAACCACTCATGCAGAGAAATTTCGTGCCAAATGGGCAGAGGGAGTGCATGTACCTATACCACCAGGTGAGAGGTGGGGCAACATGCATGAGAAATCCCAAGAGGAGATTTCTGGGTAGGATTCATGGAGATGGTGTGGATCTCATGAATTGAACCTGGCTAAAAGGTGCCCACATAGAGTAGCAGTAGCATGATCAGTTGGATTGATGCAGGCATATCAAAGTGACAGTGTTGGATACTGGAGCGCGATTCATAGTTGACAGCAAGTGCAGAGTGCATGGGTGCAGAGTTCAACAGCGTAGTGGTTCCTGAAGACATGTGCAGTATCTAAGCAGAAGTCGAAGAATTTGATGACAGATGCATCAGATTGATTGAGTTGTTTGGAGCCTATTCAGTTTTGGAAGAGTTGCAGAGTAGATGCATGGAGTTGCATGGCTCTTGCAAAGGTTGCAGGGTGAATGCATGGGGTTGCATGTCACATGAAAAGACAATCCTTTCTTGTTGAGAGGGAGTGTTGAAGATTGCAACAAGAAATAGTGAAGGAGGCATCCTGAAACATCATTTCTGATCCTAGTTGGAAAATAATCACCTAAACTAGGTGGGGCCTACATAGGCTATTTTTAGGTGTATGTCTATTTTTAGACATGGTGAGAATATTCTATGAGTTGCAGTATGCTATTTGTGGATGGTTGGTCAAGTTGGAAAAATAAATGGATTTCTATTTTTAGACATATTGGGCGGAATCTATTTTTAGATTGCTAGTCTAAAAATAGATATGTCGAATATTATTAGCTCTTAATAATATTTGGACTCTAAACATTATCTTATTCTCTTGGAGAACTTTAGTTAAGTGCACAGATGTGGCACAGGAGCTGACAGAAGGAATTACGCTATTCCTAAGAGTTTACTAGAGCTATTGCATGGAGGACTTCAGTTAGAACTCATGTGACATAGTTTGGTGGAGTTATAGAAGTAGTTGGTGGAGTTGTGTTCAGTTTAACTTAGTTAAACATAGTTGAGCTAGTTGTATCTGGTCTAAATGATAGATACACTAGTGAGAGTGGTGTGAATTAATTATTAATTAATTCACTAATTATTAACTCATTAATCAACTGAAGAATACTTCAGTTAACTACAGTGCATGGACAATTTTAGTGGAGACCAGTGAAGAGGTAGGTGAAAGAGCAGTGTGACTATCAGTTGTGACTATAGTGTTGCATGAGTTTGCACCACACATTGATGGAGATGCTAATGAGGATTGCATGGTCAATATAGGATGGATTCAAACTCATTGAGAGCCATTCTTCAGCAGTGATTGCGCAGTAGAGGCAGGCTAGCAGGTGGCAGAGATCGGGGCATGGGATTTGCTAGATCGGACCTGATTAGTGTGTAGCAATTGGAGGTTGTACTGAGAGCTTGTGAGGAGCTTTGTATGATGATTGTTACATGATCTCTATGAAATATAATATACAGATATTTGGGGTTTTTCAAATTTAAGCTTTCCCATAAAATACTGTGTTCATATGTGTGAATTTTTATGGTTTTAATGTGTGCATGCAATTGATTTTATTTTCGCAATTAATGATCAATGGTAGAAGGGATTCTGTATTGTGCATGAAGTCAAATAGTGTGTGATCAGGAGAATCTCAGATGTATAACATATCAGTTGTATAATTTCTACATCCTAGATTTTATAATTTGGAAATTTCTTACCTTCCAGGAGCGTCTGGTGTGTGTTGCTGAATTATGGATCACTCTTGTAAGGAATTGGCGACCCTGAAGTCTCGTTCGCTCAAGTTGAGAAAAATGGTCAGCGCCATGACTAGCGGTCCACAGAGGCAGTCTGCAACATGGTTATGCAACCCTTCTTGTACATAATGTGAAAATGGAATTTTTGCAAGTATGTGGACCATTTCTGATGGCTATCGTTCTACAACTTCCCTTGTGTCTGTATGAACTACAGGGGTTTTTTGTCTATGTGGATGACCGTTTCCTTCCCCATAATTTAATGCTTCCATTGTCTACAGGCCTAAACAATGGAATACATATCTTTTTCATAGGTGGGATACTTTTGGACTGTGTCTGAAAGTGTCTCACTGTGATATGCCACTAGATTCCCCTCCTGAGTAAGAATTGCACCAATAGCATAGTTAGAGGCATCTGTCTCAATCCCAAATGGTTGCTACAAGTCTCATAATGTGACCAATGGTGCAAAGTAGAGTCGATCCTTCAACTTGTTGAATGCCTTCTGTTTGGATTTAGACCAAAATAACTTGTCTTTTGCCCCTCCATTGGTGACTTGACTCAAAGGCCAAGTGATATGAGAGAATCCCAACACAAACCTGTGATAGAAGTTGGCAAGACCCAGAAATATGTAGAGATATGTTGGAGTGGTTTAGGCTGGCCAATCCCGAATAACCTGTATCTTGGCTGGGTCCACATGCACACCCCGCTCATCAACGATGTACCCCAGATATTGAACCTGGGTCATGCCAAAAGTGAATTTATCTAAATTTCAAAACAACTTGTGTTGCCGCAGTGTTTAGAGGACCTGCGAATGTGGTGGAGGTGTTATTCCCAACTTTGGATGAAGATCACGATGTCATCCAAATACACCACCACGAATGAGTTGCTGAAGGGTGGCAAGATATCGTCCATCAGCCTCATGAAGGTTGCGGGGAATTCTTCAACCCAAAAGGCATGACCAACCATTCGAAAAGGCCCTCCTTGTATTTGCAGGAAATCTTCCACACATGATAGGGTTCAATTGGCACTTGGTGATAACCGGACTTCAATTCAATATTGCTGAAATATTTGGCCCCATTCAGTTGGTCCAATAGGTCATCAATCCATGGAATTGGATACTATTCTAGAAAATTATTTTGTTCAGTTCTTGATAGTAAATAAAAATTCTCCATGTCTCGTCCTTCTTATGTACCAGCACAATCGAGCTCCCAGTGTGGGGGCTTAGGCTCCAAAAAAAAAGAATATCAGCATGAAAATAGCTACTTTGAAGGCAACTCAATACACATTACATGAATGAACAATTCTTGAGTGATACAATTTACAAAACCTCCTTTCTATATATAGGAGTCCATGGGGCCATAATGTAATCCTAGTGGGCCACAATGTAATCCTAGCCGACCTAACAATAATAATTTAAGGGCACAGTAATAAAAAAATGGGGGTTACAAGGGTACAATAATAACAATAAGGGGGTTACACTAACAACAATAAGGGACTATACTAGTAATATAGGGACCTAACATGCCCCTCTCCTTCAAAAAAGTGTTGTCATCAACGCTTGAGTAGCTCTGGGTGCTTCTGTATAAAATTCTCATCCTCCCATGTAGAATCTTCAGTGGGTAAGTTCTTCCACTTGATGAGATACTCTGAAATTGATCGATTCCGTAGTTGTCGAGTGCTTGTTTCTGTGACCGCTTCAGGTTCCAATATGATTTTCCTTCCTCATCAAGTTCTGGAAATATTGTTTGAACTAGAAGATTTTCACCTATAACCTTCTTTAAGCATGAAACATGGAAAACTGGATGTACTCGCGAAGAAGCAGGAAGCTCCAATTTGTATGCCATAGTACCAATCTTTTGCAACACCTTGTAAGGACCATAGTACTTTGGTGATAATTTGTTATCCTTCTTAGCTTGCTTGAGGGACATTTGTTTGTATGGTTGTAGCCGTAAAAATACCCAATCTCCTACATCAAAACTTCTCTCGCTACGATGTTGATCTGCCTGTTGTTTCATTCGATTTTGTACCAAATTCAGGTTATCCTTTAAGAGTTGGAGAACTTCTTGCTGATGCTCGATGTGATCTTCCACTGCTTGAACCTTCGAATTTTCTCTTAAATATGATGTGATGGATGGTGGATGATATCCATAAAGTGCCATAGATGGGGTCATTTTTGCTACAGTATGGAAGGAAGTGTTATAACACCATTCGGCGAGAGGTAACCACTTGACCCATTGTGTTTGTTTATCAGATAGAAAACAACGAATATATCCTTCAAAACATTTATTTACTATCTCAGTTTGACCATCAGATTGAGGATGATAAGATGAGCTATGAGCTAATTGAGTACCCAAACAAGAAAATAACTCCGTCCAAAAATTTCTGGTAAAAATGGGATCTCTGTCGCTCACAATAACCCTTGGGCTTCCATGTAGCTTTTGAATTCTGTCCACAAATGTAGTAGCAACTGTACTTGCTTTAAATGGATGAGATAATGCACAAAAGTATGCATACTTGGTAAGTCTATCAACTACCACCATGATGACATTCTTGCCTTCGGACTTCGGTAAACCTGTGATAAAATCCATTGAAATCTCCTCCCAACCTTGACTTGGAATGGATAAAGGTTGTAGAAGTCCCGGGGTCTTAATTGTCTCCACTTTATTCTGCTGGCAAACCAAACATTCCGCCACAAACTTTTGAATATCAGATTTAAGGCCATCCCAAAAAAAAACTTTCTTCACCCTGTGGTAAGTTTTTAAAAATCCTGAGTGTCCTCCTAAAGGAGAAGTGTGCAATTCCAGAAGAATCTTTTGTTTCAGTTGGGAATTCTTACAAAGATATAAGCGATCTTTGTGCCATAAGGAATCATTTTTCCAACTAAATGTATCAGATGTACTAGGATCTTGCTGCAACTTTTGAATGAGTGTCCATACATCTTTGTCCTTCTTCCATTCATCTCTTGCTTCGGTTATCCAATCTGGTTGGATAATAGAAATGGCACAAAGCAATGCTTCCACCTCTTCATTCTTTCTTGAGAGTGCATCTGCAACAACGTTAAGCTTTCCTTTTTTGTAGATTATTTCAAAGTCATAACCCAACATCTTTGTGACCCATTTTTGCTGCTCTTCTGAAGATAGTCTTTGTTCCAAAAAGTGTTTAAGACTATCGTGATCAGTTTTTACCTTGAAGTGTCTTCCCATTAGGTAAGTTCACCATTTCTTTAGTGCATGCAGTATTGCTAACATTTCCTTCTCATAAATAGGTTTTTGTAAATACTTTCCTTTGATTGGACGACTTTCAAAAGCAATGGGTCTTCCTTCCTGCATTAAAACAGCACCAATTCCATTTCCTGAGGCATCACATTCCACGATAAAGGTTTTTGTGAAGTCTGGCGTAGCTAAGACCGGTGCTAGGCACATTGCCTCTTTAAGATGTTCAAAGGCCTTAGTTGCTTCAGGAGTCCATGAAAATGCATCTTTCTTCAATAACGTTGTTAGAGGTGCTGCTATTCTCCCATAATTCTTAACAAACTTGCGATAATACCCTGTTAACCCGAGAAATCCTCGCAACTGCTTTATGGTTGTGGGAACTTTCCTTTCCTTAATGGCTTTAATTTTGTTAGGGTCTACTTTAACACCCTCGTGAGATACAATGTGACCCAGATATTCCACCTCTTGTACTCCAAAGAAACATTTGGATGTTTTTGCATATAATTGTTTCTCCTGCAATAGTTTGAGCACCCTGTCAACATGTTCAACATGATCCTTCCAAGACCTGCTGTAGAATAGTATATCATCAAAAAATACTAGCACAAATTTTCTAAGGAAGGGTTTGAAAATGGAGTTCATCAACCCTTGAAATGTAGAAGGTGCATTGGTAAGGCCAAAAGGCATGACCAAAAATTCATAATGACCCTCATGAGTTCGAAATGCTGTTTTTGGAATATCTTCGGTCTTCATTCTAATTTGATGATATCCTGAATGAAGATCCAACTTGGTAAAATAAATTTCTCCATGTAATTCATCCAATAATTCATCAATCACAGGAATGGGAAATTTGTCTTTAATGGTGAGCTTATTGAGCTCCCTATAATCCGGACACATTCGCCATGATCCATCCTTCTTGTGTACCAACACTACAGGAGCAGAGAAAGAACTTTGACTGGGTTGAATTATACCCGCCTCTAAAATTTCTGCAATCATACGTTCAATTTCGCTCTTTTGGAAGTAAGGATATCTATAAGGCCTGATGTTTGGAGGAACACTTCCTGGAATCAAATGAATAGCATGATCATGATCACGAATAGGTGGGAATCCTTTGGGAGTTTAAAACACCTTGGAATGATTGTCCAAGACTTGTTGGAGATCTGCAGAAATAGATGATTTTGATGTCGGAACTTCTAGTGAGCATAATTGTGCAATTACGCCTCGTTGTTCTTTATTTAGAAGCTTTGTCATGACATTAGAGCTTGTTATCCTTCCTGGCTTCCCTTCAATACCCCGTAATTCGACTTCCTTTCCTTCTGAAAAAAATTTCAAGAAAAGTTCTTGAAAATTAAAAGCTACCGTCCCCAAAGATTGTAACCATTGTACTCCTGGTACAACATCAGCACCTCCCATAGGAATGGAAAGCATTGGACTAGTCAATACATATTCCCCCATGGTTAGCTTAATATTATGGCATTTTCCAGAGCAATTTATAGTTCCTCCATTTGCAACCATCACTTGACATTCTGGTGTTGGGTATGGGAAACAATTTAATTCCTTGGCTACCTTACAATGAATAAAATTATGGGTGCTACCTGAATCAATCAACACTATTACCTTTTTCTTCTTGATATGTCCTTCTATCTTGAGAGTTTGAGGAGTGGTAATTCCTGCCAGTGCATTACACGATATGGTCGGATTCATTTCTTCCTCTTCTAGGGCTAGTTCCTGGTGTATATTCTCTTCTTGTTCATTTTCTTCTTCCTCTTCACAATCTATGTAAAATAATTTCTTCTCAGCACACTTATGACCTTTAGTGTATTTTCTATCACAACTGTAGCAAAGCCCTTTTGCTCCTTTTTCTTCCAATTGTTGTGGTGTCAACCTTGTAGGTTGTTGAAATCTAGGAGTAGCAACACTTCCCTCTTTATAGAAGTGAGTGGTAGGCTTCCTTGTCGCCATAATTTTACATTCAATTTTTCTTGCCAACCTGAATGCCTTCTCCAATATTGGAGAAGTGGGTTCCATTATGAACTTCATGTTGGATATTTTCATACAAATTAACGATGAAGATCAATCACCTTTGTAGTATGTAGATACATTCACCATATATTCAATTTTCAGGAAGTCCTCAATAGTGCTTCCCCACTAAACCTTTTAAGTTATCAATTGGCTAAAGAAAGTGTTTCTCTTTGTATCCTCCGTAATGTGCTATCTCAAGTTCTGTGGTCCAATAGTGATTTTTTTGCGGAAACAAGTCCATCGATACCAAATGTGGTAGAGCTATAAATGTAAAGTTACAATGCGTACCCAACACGTGTTTTTACACGTTATTTAGGATCAAAATATTGCTCCATCTGTGGTATCCATGTTACGGGATCCTATCAATCAAACATATATATTTGGAATATGGTGGTTCTTCCCGCCAACATTAGAGTTTATGAAATCACGATTAACATTTATTTTGTTCTCATCATGAGGTTCTTCTACTATATTTTCACCATTAGGAAAAATTTCTTGTATCAACTTTGTCAAAGCTTCTATGTCTGCTTTTAGAACATTCTTCATGTTTTCCATTTTCTCATCGATCTTAGCTTCCATGTCATCCGTCTTAGATTCCATGCCAGCCTCGATGCCATCAATCTTAGATTCCATGCCATCTATCTTAGATTCCACGCCTTTCTTCAAACCATCCATCTTAGTTTCCACGCCTTTCTTCAAAACTTCCATGTCATTTTTTGTTGCTCTTTGCGAGAGCGAAATTTGTTGCACTTGCTCTTGTATTTGATTTGTCCATGTTGCCATTCTTTCCCATCTTCACTGAGTCATAAGCAAATCTTTCAAAACTTAATGGTGTTGGTCTATTTTTAGGAGCCCAATTTTCTCGTCAATCCCAAGTATCTATTCTACAATATGCCCTTGCAATCAATTCAACTTGATTCTTCAAACAAGACTTATGCAATTCGGAAAAACAAATACACACCTTTTACTTGCTTTTGAGGAGCTTGATATTGAAATTGTATTATCTCTGTGATTGCAGCTTTTCAATATCTGAAATTCAGCACTGAATTATCCCTCTGAATTCTCTTTTGAATGCCACGGGTCTGACTTGATTTGGATTCTCCAAGACAAAGTTATGTCCAATCTCCCACAATGACCTAATTATGGACTGGTTCAGTATAGCGAACTTGTACGACTTTCCACGTGTCATTTGTTGTTCACCTTCTAAAATTGATAGCCAAGAAACTACAGTCCATGTAATTGTGACCAATTTGTATGGCACTCCAATCCGATGCTCAGACAGAGAGTTATTGAAATTTTCCCACGATCACCTTTTTGAGATGAAATTATGGAGCCTGAAAAAGCACTACCTTCCACAGATCATATCTCCAAAAATGTTGCGAACCAGGCTTTAAAATTTTTTGACGATTTTCCTTAGGATTTCAGCTTCGCACCATAAAAATTTCAGATTTTGAACCTCAGTAGAAAAAAATTTATAGCGCAAATTCCACGATGACTTGTTTGGGAGCCTGAAAAAAGACCTAACTTCCACAGATCATATATCCGAACATATTGCGAACCAAGCTATGAAATTTTTAGACAATCTTCCTCAGGATTTCAGGTTCTCACCCTAAAACTTTCAGCTTCTGAAACTTCGTAGAAAAAAATTTATGGCGAAAATTCCACGATGACCTGTTTGGAGCAGCGAAACCCTAGAATCCAAAGCTCTGATACCAAATGTTGGGAAACCAGCTCCAAAAAGAGAAGAAAAGAGATATCAATGCCTTAGAAATAAGCCACTTCGAGGGGGAAACCTCCAATACATTACATGTAGAACAACAATTCTGAAAGAGATGATAGTAATTTACAAAACCTCCCTTCTATATATAGGAGTCCATAAATAATAATGTAATCCTCTAGTGAATACAATGTAATCTCATTTTTGCATCTAACAATAATAATTTAAGGGCACAATAATAAAAAAATGGGGGTTACAAGGGTACAATAATAATAATAAGGGGTTTACACTAACAATAATAAGGGACTATACTAGTGATATAGGGACCTAACACACAGGGTGATGAATTTGTCCTAATGTGCCCTTTCTACAACAACTCATGAATTTGCCTCTTGATTTCATCATTCTCCAGAAAAAAAACGTCGATAGATAAGTCCATTGGGTAGTAGAACACTCAAAGTCACATCGATGGAGTGCTTGACCTGACAGTGTAGAGGTACCCCTGTGGGAGAGGTGAAGATGTCTCTGTACTCCTCCATGACCTTGTCCATCTATTGTTTTCATGCGGAGGAGCCCTGTCTGGAGGCCATGGCCACAATATACTTCCAGGCATGAGGGAAAACCATAAGGAAAACAAATTTCTTAGTCTGGGATATGATCTTACTTCATTTCTTCACAGTGATAAGAGAGATGGTGGTCGGTGGTGCTACCTCTGGTATCCTGTACAACTTATTTCCCAAAGTAATAATAATCGTTTGAGGCCTATATTCATACACAACATGTCACATCCAAAAGTATGGTTGGACTAATAATACTTCACAAACTTCAAGAGGAGCAACATCACACATTACCTCATGTGTGAAGGGCTTGATGTTCTAGGGGAGGTGACATTACTGGCTAACGTGGAGATCTCGTCCTTGGTGAAGCCACTCGATGATGTATGGTTGCGAACGTGTTGTGGTCAGTAGGCCTAGATGCTTAAAAAAAAATACTAAAATGATGTTATTTGCCTCCTGTTTTTGACAATGAACTGTAGTGAATAACCCTTCACTGACATTTGTGAGTGGAAGAGGTGCTCCCCCTCCTCTAGATCTTCGGGCTCTTCCTTCTGGATCTTGGTGGTGGCAACAATGACATTAGGCTCTGAATCAATAATATGCTTCCCTTTGTCAGTTCCCTTATTGGCTTCTGACTCAGAGTCGTAGCATGCATCTAATTCGGAAGCCTTTAGCTCAACCACCAATGATTGCTTGGCTCGACACTCACTCATGTTGTGAGTGGAGCTCTTATGGAACTCACACCACTTTCCTGTGTCCTTCTTTGTCTTCATGGTGTTTTTCTTTGCTTGGGGCTTTGATGGGTTATGTTGGGTCGCCTCACCTTGTATTTTTTCTTTGTTCAGCGGTTTGGGGGCACCTTTTCCTTGCTTCAGATTCAGAGATCCAAAGTACTGCTTCTTTTGTTTAAACTTCTGCTCGATATTGGGAGCATATAGATAGGCGGCACCGAGCGAGGAGATGTCTAGGAACTCCATTTCATCCTGTATGTACTTATAAAAATAGTCATGGTACTTGAGTACCAAATTCCACTTAGAACCATTGATACCCATCTTAATGTGAAGGGCATGAAAACCGTTTGTGAACTCTGACACATCTTGGTCCCTTCCCTGCCAGAGCGTAGTCCAATTTATGTATTTATATTCATAGCAACCAAAAAGGTAATATTTTTCCTTGATGGTATCTCAAAAGGAATTCCAAGTGGGTGCAGCTGAAAATAGTGAGGATTCCCCCTCGTCCTTTTGCTCACCATAGGTTTCCCACGAGTCCTTGACATGGGGGGGTGACTTTCAGGAGTGAAAAAGTAATATTTTCCCAGTTGGAAAAGTCAAGAACTGAAAATATCCTTCCAACATATTTAACCATTTATATATGGTATCCAAATCTATCTGGCCTTCAAATATAGGAATTTCAAAGTTAAATTGTACCTTAAAAGGAGTGGTTCCTCCAGAGTGGTTGTCGGCTGAAGATGTGTCATCTGTGGGTAGCCGCTGAAGGATCTAGGAAAATTTATCCACCATCACATTCCTTTGCTTCTCGAGGGCCTCCTCAAGCAATATTTTGAAAGGATCACATGGTCCCTCATCTTTCTTTTCTTCCACCATGGAAGGCCATCAGGGTTTGCAAGGCTTACCTTGCAAAGGTTCAACCAGATCTAGCCCTAACTCCTTATACCTCGTCCTCACTGGGGACATGTAAATAAAAAATGAGAAAGAGAAGTCCGTTATGATACTACTGATCTGAACTTATGCAAGAATGCAATAGAATACATATATAAACATGAACACAGAAGTGCAGCAGAAATAAAACTTCATTTCATTAATATCAAAGAACTGAAATATACTTACATACATAGTGGAAATAGACTAGCTCGGGCAATGGTAGCTTGTCTCTGAGAAGATATGTGGCGGCTACATGCCTTTGAAATCTGTTACAATGAGTCTCAAGGGCCTTTTTATAATGAAACAATAAGGTAAAACCCTAAACAACGAAAACCCTAACCCAGGAGATGGAACACCAAGAGTATGTGGGCCCTGTAGGGGTTAGTTTGGCAGTCAACTTCCCGAGGTCATAAATTGGTCATGTTATCTCTATTTGGAGTGTAAAATACCTTGTCAAAAATATCTCTCTAAGTACTACAAGATTTTTTGGGAAATGAGGCTATTGCAGACCTGAAAAAAAACGTCATTTAGGGGGCCAAAACTGCTCCGGGAGTTTAGGACCCAAAAACTGCTAAAAATAGTAAATGCTACTATAAACAAGGAAACTGATGAAACTGAATAGGGGTCTAGGTGGAATAGGTGGGTGGCCACCAATATCCACATGGATCACATATTCCCATTTTAGGGGATTTTGGTCTCCAAAAGCTTCTATTGAGTGAGGTGAGAAATTTTTTCCTCCACCTTCTCTCAGATGTACCATTTAGCTTCGCTTGGAATTTGTGCTTTTAATATCATCTACCAAAGGTCATGTCGCCCTTGTATTATAGTTATGGACCTCTTCTATGAAACCACATTCTCTTTCAACTATGCCTTAGAATCTAGTGCCAAATCCTCTACAGGAGGTAGGAACTATTCCTATTGTTGATCTAGCATAGAAGGATCATAGAGTTTCAAATTATTTACATTTAAAATTGAATAAATATGCATGTATGGGGGTGGATTAATTCTATACACATTATCTTCCACCTTTTCCAGTATCTCAAAGGGACCAATTGCAAAGCCTTGATTTTTTTACTAGGACCTTGTAGCCTCTCCTTGTTCAACTGTAACCATACTCTATCACTCACCTTGAAGGACGTTTTTGTTTAGTGATCATCATTCTTGGAATTATGTTTTTTCCTATGACTTCTACGATGTCTCTTGTACTTGTATATGGATTTTCTATATCTTCTCAAAAAAAAATTTGTCCTTAAGGAATTCCCTGTAAGATCTCCCTTACTCCCCCTTGTTGTCCATATGAAAAAATGAAAGGTAAAAGTGGAAAATATTCAAAACAAGTTTCAAATGGGGACTTACCAATAGAAGTGTATATTGCTCTATTATAATAGTGTTGTATCTATACCAAAATTTCATCCCAAATCTCTAAATGATTTCACTTCTGACCCCTTAAAAGTTTCATGAAAGTCGTATTGACTACAGTTTACCCATCTATTTGTAGATTGAATGTTGTAGGTCTATTAAAATGCATGTCCATCTTGTCCCAAAAGTAGTCCAAAATGTAATGAGAAATATTGTGTCCCTATCTAAAATGATGCTCTTTGGTATCCCAAAATGCACCTAGACCTATCTAAAGAAAATGATCCAAGTGGATATTGGTGGCCACCCACCTATTCCACTTGAACCCCAACATTGTTTCCTATTAGTTTCCTATTTTTTAGCACAGTTTCCTATTTCAAAAGTTTTCTATTTTCAACATTTTTTTGGGTCCTGAACTTCCAAAGTCATTTTGAGGCCCTAAACGATATTTTTTGGGGATATAGGAAAAAATGAGTTGAAAATTGACATTTGTAGTCAAAATTTGTTGTCCTCGGATAAAAATTTCTAATGGGATATTATGCATGCCAAAAAGAGATCATATGCAAAAGTTATGACATCGGGAAGTTGACATTCAAACTAACCCCATCGGGGCCCATAAGCTTTTGGCGCTTCATAGGGTTAGGTTTTTGGATTTTTAGTATTTCTTATTGTTTCTTCATGATAAAAAGACCTTAGTAACACAATTCATACGACATGTAGCCATCACATCTCTTCTCAGAGATAAGCTACTACTAATCGATCTAGTTTTTTTTTTCATTTTGCATGTAAATAGTTTTTAGCATTTTCTATTTATTAAATCAAGTTCATTTTTTTTGTCTCTCTATGTTTTTGGTTTAAATATGCATTTTCATTTCATTCTATATAAATCAGGATCAGTGATATCAAAGGTTTATGTTTTTTCTCTATTTTTATGTGCATGTCCCTAATGAGGTCGAGATATAAGGAGTTGGGAATCAAACTACTTGAACCCTTGCAAGCCCATCTTCATCAACCCCAATGGCCTCCCATGGTGGAACAAAATAAACATGAGGGAGAAGGATATCCTATCAATTTTTTGCTCAAAGAATCCCTCGAGCGGCATAGGAACAAAATGATGGATAAATTTTACCAGATCCTATGGTTATTACCGATAGGAGACACATCTTCATATAGAAGTCATTTCGGAGGTGCCACCTAGTTTAAGGTACAAGTTAACTTTGTTATTATTGTGTTTGAAAGGCAGATAGATGTAGATGTTGTAGATAAATAGTTTAATATACTAGAAATATACTTTTCGATCCATAATTTTTCTGATAGAGAAAATATTAATTTTGCACTACATAAAGCCACCCCTATGTCAAGGACTGGTGGGAAACTTGTTGTGAGAAAAGTTCCATGGAGGATTCTGAACTATGTTTAGTCACACCCTCTTAGAGCTCTTTTAAGGATGTTGTTAAGGAATAATATTACCTTGTTGGAAGCTATTATCACTCATAAAGTTATGAAACATTTCTTGATAGGGTCATATAGGTCACTCACCAAATGGATAAGGTATCCTAAGCCATTTCCAGGTGGTATAGGAAAAATAGGAGATTTTTTACATTTTTAGCCTATCCTAAGTTTCATGATCACCTTCATTTATGTCATTTCATGTCAAAGCAGTACTCATATGGTGTCATTTGTCATTTCCCATGCATTCAAAATCAAAAGGGCACATCTATCAGTTTTTCAAATTTTCATAGCGTTTTACACAGGAAAACAACAGATTTCACTACGAAACTGTCTAATAGTTTCGTAGTGAATATGTCAGAGGCTTAACTAATTTCACTACGAAAATCCATTTTTTAACCTGTCTTGTCATATTTGTATGAGGTGTCATTTTATGATTAGAGGAGTTAGGGTGGAGATCATTCAAGTTTGTTACGATAAATTCAAATGTACATAGCCATGTTTGACATCATCATTACCTTTTTTGGCTTGTAGGTGTCATGATTGAAGCTTGAGCTATCAGTTAAACCATAAAATCTTACCTCAATTAGCCTTTTGTCATATTTCACTTTATCATTGCATGTGAGTCAATCCCTGGAGAGCAGCTTCATCGAGCCAAGCAGGTTGCTGGCAAATTTGAACTTTGCAGGTGTCATCAGCAAGGGAGGCCGTGAAGACTATAAAGCACCCATGGCTGCAAGTAGGAAAATAAATAAGGGTGGCCATTTTCTCAGGTATGAGCCCATGGATATGAATTTACTCAATGAAGACCCTACTGCCATGGAGGTTTTCAGAAGAACTGGATGCCTGCAATTCTGTCAAAGGTTGCAGTGCTTTCATTTATAGGTTTCAAAGGATTTTTCCACCAACTTCATAGGAACAGCTTCAAAGGTCGGAATTCTGAACCTTACAGTGACACCAGAGAGAATCTCATCAGCTACAAGAATCCCTAGAGGAGAGGAACAATGGTTTAAAGGTATCAAATTCACAATGTAGGATTGCAAAGAGTTCATCAAGCAAGAACACAGTGAAATTGATTTGACAAATTCTATCCCTAGGAGTTTCATGAAGGAGAATTATGTAAAGTTGTTTATGGTCTTTCAAAAGTACTTTACCTATGAAGGAAGGTTTCAGATGGTTTATTCCTATCATCTCATACTTCTTCTGCATTTTGTAGGTAAGAGGTCACTTGACTTGCCTTTTTATTTATACATAAGTCTAGGGAAAATGTCAGATAAGGTTCAAATTAAGACAGAGGGCAATGAAACTTCTATTTTTCATCATGGTCTAATTAAGCTGTTAGTGTTAGAGTAATTGTGGAGGTTAGAAAGAGATTGGAATTCCTTTTTGTTAATTAGTGGTTATGAAATTGATGTGGTTACTCCTAAGAAAGCCTCCAAATCTAGAACTACTTCATCACCAGTTGTCGTAGAAGAATTTGAAGAAGAAAATAGATCAAATCCTCCAGAACCAGTGAGCATGGAAGCAGAACCTTTGCAGAAGACTGACACGCCTCAAAAAACGCCTGCAAAACAGAAGCAGATAGTCAGAAAACAAAACAGCAAGAGAGTCACTAGGAGCCAGACAATGACTAAAGGAAATTTGGAGGATATCCTGCATGCAATTTACATTGAAGAGTCACCCATTGTGCAAGCTGAAGACATTGAAGATGGAGGAAGAAATTTGAAGAAAGTTAAGACTGCTAAAAAACTAGATTTTGCAGGTGATGATGTTGGTTTCATTTTTCAACCTACGAAGCCAATGACCAGACATGTGAGGAAGGTCATGGAAAGAAAAGAGACTGATAAAATCAATGAAACTACCCAGCCAACAAGCATCATATATTTTTCTTCACCGGCAAAGGAGGAATTGGTTATCAAGCAAAGAAAGGGCAAAGAGAAATTGATTGAAAATCATAAATAGAAACCCTCAAAGAGAAGTTGAAGGAGGCAAGTAAAGAGATATCAGTTTTGAAGAAAGAGGCAAAGAAACACAGAGCTGAGAAGGTTCAATTTGAACAAATGAGGAAAATATGGGAAGAACAAGTCACAAGTGTTTCAAAAACCTTGGACAATACAAAAAAGTTGATGAAATGGACTCCACCACTAAGAGGGGAGGTTAAACATGTTAGGAGGATGAAATTTCACTTACAATCCAAAAAAAAAGCATTAAAAGACCAAGTGGAAGATATTCAGGAGAAATTGGATTTCATTCAGTTGGAGTTAGAAAAGAAAGGGATGAAGATGATAGTGGTAGAAGAGCCCATCAGCCAATTTATTGTAAATGAAAATGAAACACGACAGGAATAAAAAATTGAGATGGAATATGTTTGATGAGGTCCACAACATGCAGAGAACCCAAAATTTTCAACTGGAGAACATTTTTTGAAGACAATCTTGAACTCAACAAATTATGGTTTTGTGGACAGTTTCGTAGCGTACCTCGGGCTTAGGGCTAGAAATACGCTACGAAAATTCCTGTAGATGCATTTTTGCTAACTCAATTTTTTCAAGTTTTATGAAGGGAGATTGACTATTTGCAAGGTCTCTTGGCATATTAAAGGTATTGGAACAACAAAAGAGTCAAATAGATATAAGTAAAATAAAGTTTTCATACGCTACTAAAACTCGCCACGAAATTGCCTAAACTACCCTGTTTCGTAGCGAGGATTTTTTTGAATAATTTTAAGCATCTCAATAGCATATTTTCTAGCTGGAGACCTCTAGCATGTCCGTGGACCATACCATTATATATTTATGGATCAAAATGAGTGCCACACAGCTAGCTCATCAGTCAAAACAACGTTTAAAGTGAAGGTCATCCATCCCTAAAAAGCATGATTATGTTCAACAGATATAGGGGTGTTTTGAAGATGTAAAGTGGTGGTGAATTATGGTGATTTGTAATTCGAGCACATGACATTCATTATGTAACCATTATGGAACTGTTTCACTAATAGAATAAACAAATGTAATAAATAGGAGATAGATTCCTATTAGGAGTTTGTTTTCTTTAAAGGATATATGTCATTTCTCTATTTCAAGTTAGTGGTTTCAATTATGATAGGTGTTAGAGTAGAATTAAAAGATCTATCCAGCTAGGCAGATCATCTAGATTGTAAATAATTTCTATTTATAGACTAAACATTGAAGAGAAAAGGGTTGGAGAATATTGCACCAAATTTCTATTTGTATCTTTTTGTCCATTATCAATAATATACAGTGACATTCTACTTCCAGACCTGAGATTCTCATGAGGTTTTTGATGTGTTATTTCTTTGTATCTTTATTCTAATCACTTGCAGTGGATTTTATCTCTTATTACTTAGAATTCATAATATTATGCTCTGACTTCCTTTAGGGGTGAAGTAGTTGTGTTTTCCTTATGTTATGTGTATGAATTATCTTTGTTAAAAACCTCTGTCTGCCTCAGCTTCCATGTGAGGAACCATTGTCACTAAGAGTACTAATGTTGACCCCATATCCCAATGGTAGCAAGCCTTCATTTTTCAGCCTGAAATCATACTAAAACCAAGTCACAGTTCATAGATTTATTCATCTAGTATCATCTTTATTTAAAATCATAAACCCCCTTTGAAAGAGCCCTCTCAAACTGAAGAGGCTAATCTTCAGTTAGAAGTGGTTTGAAAGAGTTACATTGAGTTGATTGATGAGCATCCAATCAATGTCAATTTGGTGATAACATTTTGGTGCGTCTGTCGGGAGACTGAAGACATATTTCCCAAATTTTTTGTGCAAACATTGAAGTTGAACTCTTAGAGGTGGCAGGAGCTCAGAATTTGATCGAGGCTGCAACTACCTTGGTGACTCCATTTCAAATTTTCATGTTTAAAGGTGGCTTCGAGAAGGAGATATATGAGGAGAAATTCAGATCCTAACCCACCTACCATTGTGGATAATCCAAACTCAATTTCCAGAGGAATTCAAGGCAGCTCTTCAAAATCATGTACTCCATCACACTTAAGAGCTTTATCCTCTGAAATTGTGAGAAGTCCCGAAGATAAGAAATTTGATGATAAAATTCAGGAAGTTTTGTTTAGGTATGAGAATGAAAATGAATTGACTGAGATTGTTATATACCTTCAAAGAAGAGGTATTGATACCTCAGCCCTAGTAACCAAAAAAGAAAGAGAATAATTATGGGAGGCAGTCACATCAGAGTTACTATTAGAGAGGGAATCTTTTGATAAGTTGAAGGAATTAGACCCATTTGAATTCTTTCTAAGAAGAAAATATGGTATTCCTTTACTTGACTAGAGCTCATTTCTAACTGGACTAAAAATACCAACTACACCACCTCCTAATAGTTCATCTTCTACTACCGATGTTCCTAAAAATACCATAGTCCCTGTTATCATGGCTAGAAATGTTCCACCTTCAACTCCTGTTGCACCTGCTAGATATGCTCCACTTGTTCTCCCAGCTGTCCTTAATGCCCTCCCAAGTAAATACTCTACTAGAATCAAAACTTGGGGGAGTGATGAAGAAATTACAGCAGAGGAACACATAGACCAATTCAATGATTTCATAGACAGAGAGGAGGTAGACCACGAAGATATTAAAATGAAACTATTTTCTCAAAGTTTCACTGGTGAGGTCAGAAAATGGTTTAAAGCCCTAGCTCCAAGAAGCTTGCATAATTGGAATCATTTTGAGGATAGTTTCTTGAGAAAATGGGGAAATAGAACAAACCCAGTGTAGGCCCTTACTGAATACAATAGTTTAAAAAGAGCTGTAGATGAAACTTTCCAAAATTTCTTCAAGAGATTTAACAAATTTTATGATTCTATCCCTACTCATCTTAAGCCTCCACCAGTAATGCTCAATTGCGCTATGCTGAGGCATTTGATTATGAATTCTCTATCCTTCTTAGAGAAAGGAAATCTCTTTCACTAGCAGAAATGCAGAATGATGTTGTGAAAGTAGAAGTAAATATGATAGTAGCCAAGAAATCTAAGATGGGTAAAACAAAACTAAAAGAAGAAGAAAAGCTTTCCACCTTAGATGATAAGTTTGATTCCATGATGAAGACTATGGAAAAACTCATGGATAGGCTTGCCCTTGGAAATACTTCTGCACCTCCTGCACAATATGAGCCACAATTTAGAAATCCATAGTTTAGAACGCCTCAGAATCAGCAAAGATGAAGAGAAAATAGAAATCAGCCTGATCCTCAAGTGAGGCTTCCTTTTCATCAAAATTTGATTGATGAAGAAGAAACTCAGCTTGAGATTCAAGAAGACTCCATTCAATTCCTAGATGAAAACATGTCTGGAATGTTTTTGACCAAAGTAGAGCATGATGAGTCTGATCATGATGTAAATAAGGGTGAGGAACAATCTTACTATCTTAAGGGTTATCAACATGAAATATTTGAGATGCAGAAGCAATACAGTCCCAGAAACAAAAATGTTCCCATCACTACAAATAAAACACAGCCAAAGAAGGATTCTCCTAAAGCAGCTGAGGTTAGAAAAGATCCACCATTTCCTCCCCCTGTCAAAGAGAGTGAAAATATTACTTTTGTTTTCAATTTGGAGAATGATATCTCCAAAATCAAAATCCCAGTCCCTTTTGGATAAATTCTCAAGGTGAATGAGTATAGAAGAAAATTGTAAAAAAATTTAAATTCTCAACCAAGAGCTTCAGATATCCTTAATGTGCAAGAATATCATCCTACCATCTACTTGGGACCAAGATTGGAAGATGAGCAGAATGAAGAAGTACCTCCTTTGTATGTCAGCCTTAGTATCCATGACATGACCTTACACAATGCCATGTTGGATTCGAGGGCTTCTCATAACCTCATGCCTAAGGTGATTAGGGAGAGGATGGGTTTGGAGATCACTAGGCCATACAAGGATTTGTTTTCTTTTGGTTCTAAAAAATTTCAATGCCTAGGATTGATAAAGGATGTTGTTGTTGGCCTAACACAAGTGCCTACCAAGATAGTGGTAATGGAAATTTTGGTGGAAAATATTCCACCCAAGTTTGGCATGCTCTTATCCAGATCTTGGGCAACAAAAATCAAAGGCACCATGCAGATGGACTTGACATATGCCACCATTCCTATTTTTGGTGAACAAAGAAGACTGTACAGGGAGACTAGGATGGCTTATATGGTAAGCATCAAGGATAAACCTAAAAAGTTTCCAATTTATGCTGTTAAAACTCAATTAGGATCAACAATTATTTTCAATGAGCTAACTAATGAAGCAGAAAATGAAAGGAAAGCAGAAATTCAAGGAGATGAAAATCAGGAAATCATAGAAGAAAAAGCAGAGATTGGTGGCTTTTACACTTTGATGGATCTGTTGGAAGAGAGGGGGTTGGATCAAACATATGGATCACTACTCTTGATTATGAAAGTAAGTTCTATTATTTCAAACTAAACTTTGACTGCACAAATAATATGGTTGAATGTGAATCTCCATTTTTGGGTTTGGAAATTTTGAAAATATTGGGTACCCAAAAAAATTTAGTTTGTGGAGATTCTAAATTAGTAATTAAAAAATTTGAAGGAACATATCAAACTAAGGATGTGAGGGTGAGAGCTTACAGAAATATGATCATGGAAATGTTGGAAAATTTTCAAGAATATTCATTTATTGTGAAAACTAGGGATCAAAACTCAGTAGCTGATTCCCTAGCTATTTCTGCAAGTTTGTTTGTCATCCCTGCACATTCCACTGAGAAGTATGAGATTGGAGTTCGACATAGGCCTACCATCCCAGATAAAATCATCCATTGGCAAGTGTTTGAATATGACCAACAAGTAAAAAATTTCATAGAGTTTAAGGATGAGTTTGAAAGCACACAAGCAGATCAACAAAACATGCTTGCTGAAACTAAGGGTAATTATGAAGTTTTGCAACTAAAAAAAATTGTATACCCAAGGGTCTTATTCCACTTGAAAAGATTTTTGACCAAAATGATGTGTTCAAATCTCCTAGAATGTAGGTTGATGATGAAGAGGTAAATACTTGTAATCTTGGTACAGTAGCAGTGCCTAAAATGATAAATCTTTCTAAGTTTCTTTTTGTGGAGATGAAACATAAATATATTGAGATGATGAAGAATTTTTTTGATGTTTTTTCATGGAGTTATGCTGATCTGAAAAATATGATCCTACTATTATTCAACATAATATTCCTATATAATAAAATGAGAAACCTTTCAAATAGAAATTGAAAAAGATTAATCCATTGCTCATGCCTCTGATTGAGAAGGAAATCAAGAAACTTTTTGATGCAAAAATTATTATTCCTATCAAATTATGAAAATGGCTTGTTAACTTGGTACCAGTCAGAAAAAAGGTTGGAGAGATAGAATTTGCATTGATTTTAGAAACTTGAACAAGGCTTCTTTGAAAGACAAATACCCTCTTCCTAAGATGGGTCAAATTCTGCAGAATATTGTTAGCTCCCAAAGGATGTCTATGATGGATGGGTTTACAGGATACAACCAAATATTGGTATACCTAGAAGACCAGGAGAAAACTACTTTTACCACACTATGGGGAACATTCATGTATTCCAAGATGCCCTTTGGTTTGATGAATGCAAGAGTGAATTTTTAAAGAGAAATGGACATTGCCTTCGCTGAGGAGAAAAATAAGTTAGTGGTGGTCTATCTGGATGACATAACTATATTTTCAAGAAGGGAAGAAGATCATTTGAAGCATTTGGAGAAATTCCTGTTGAAGTGTAGAAGAATTGGTATTTATCTTAATCCCACTAAAAGTATTTTTTCTCTAACCTCTGGAAAGTTGCTTGGGCATATTATATCAAGAGATGGGATAAAGATTGATCCAAATAGAGTCAATACCATTTAGAAGATAGATCGTCCAAGGAAAAGGAAGGAAATTCAGTCTTTTCTTGGGAGAGTAAACTTTGTTAGAAGGTTCATCCCGAACTTTGCTGAGATTGTCAAAGATATAACCAAGATTTTGAAGAAAGGAGCTGATATTAAATGGACAGTTGAAGCCAAGCAGTCATTTTAAGAAATAAAGAAAGAACTCACTCAAGCCCCAGTATTGATTAGCCCAGATTTTTCAAAAGAATTTTTGGTTTTTACATTTGCATCTGAAAACACCATAGCTGGAGTTTTACTGAAGAAAGGACAACAAGGTACAGAGCAACCCATTTCATTCTTTAGTAGGAACCCTTGCTAACTCAGAGCTGAAATATAATATCTTAGAAAAACAGGCATATTCTTTGATCAAAGCCATTTAAGATTTCAGAATCTATGTTCTGCATTATCATGTCATAGCATTTGTGCCTAACATTGTGGTTAAGGACATCTTGACACAAGATGATCCTGATGGCAAGAGAGGGAAGTAGATAGATAATCTGATGGAGTATGATATAGAAATCAGACCTACAAAATTTGTGAAAGGGCAGGGGCTAGAAAAGCTTATGGCACAGTCTAATTTTGACTGTCTTGACATGAATTTTATTGCAGAATTTCAGAATTATCAGATGAAGATGAAGAACTGATTCCTATTTAAGAGAAGTACATTTTATCTGATTGGTACAGAGACATTATCTTTGTCTTGCATCATCATATAGATCCTGCAGAATTGACTAAATCAAAAGCAAGGTTTGTGAAGTTGAAATATCTAAGATACCACATTATAAATAAGAATCTATACTAGAAAGGTACCGGTGGCATTGTTTTGAATTGTTTGCTGGAAGAGGAAGCTGAAAAGGTCATTGAAGAGTTTCATAAAGGAGATTGTGGAGGACATCAATACTAGAAGGCTATAGCAAATAAAATTCTCAGAGCAGGGTATTATTGGCCCACCATGTTCAAGGACGTTTACAAGAAGATAGTTGCCTCCCATGAATGTCATATTTTTTATGGTAAGAAAAAACTAGTTCCTCTACCTTTGATGCTAATTTATGTCGAGGAACCTTTACAATAGTGGGGGCTAGATTTTATTGGTGAAATACACCCATAAAATTCAGGGAAGCATCTTTGGATCCTGACTGTTTGTGCTCAACCTAGTCTCCTAAATTGAGTTCATTTAATTGTCAACCAGGGTTGGTAAACTGCTGAAGTGTGGTGCACTGTATGTGCCTAGGTGTTTGTTTCTTACTACGTTGTTTCTAGTGTTTTATGATGTTTTTGGTCTTTTATGGTTTTATGTTCACAAGGGAAAGAACTAAATGCTGGTGGAAATAAGCTACTGGTTAAAAACAGAGTGAAGCCTAAATTATTGATGACAAATGACAAATGAAAATACTGAAACAGCACCAAACCTAAACTATGACTTAGAAAAATACAAAGCTTGATAATGAATTCAAGAAGATAAATCACAACATGAACTTAACTTGTCCAATTCATTCATTAAAGATATTTTGGAAGAGCTTGAGAAATGGGCAGCTAAGTGTAAAAATTTTCCTAACTAAACAATTAAACAATCAACTTATAATGATACAACATCTCATCCATGATTAAAGGTTTGTTGAAACATATTTGGAAAAGAAAATTTGTAACATCATAAGATCTCTACTCTAAAACTAGCTCCTAATTCTATTCTGCAACTTAGTTTAACACCACTAAACCTCACTCAAAAGTTATAGATTTCCTTTTAGAATAGTCTTTTGAGGAAAGGCTTGTTTGTGAAATGGTAAAAAGGTTGCAAAAGTACTCCAGGCCTTATACTGATACTATCTTCTGTCTAGATGATTAAGAGTTAATATAGGTTTAGAACAAAAGAAGTTTTGTAAATAATGAAGACCGTGGTATTCAAGTTTAACAACTAATGCAATTTAAAATGCAATGGATGGAAACTAATCTTGGAATGTAAATACAGTGAGCTAAGCTGGAACTGAACTAGGGTGCTACTAGTCTACAGTGATCAGTGCTAAATTAAAAAGCCATTATCAAACTTGAAACGAAATAATAGATCATGAATTAAATGCAATTTTCCTCTGGAGTGCCCTAACTAAGTTATCATGCAATTAATTTATGGGATTCTACAACCTATTTCGTTCATCATGAATGGTATTTTGGAAGAGTTTGTTAGAACAATCCTGGCTGTACAATTCAATGCATTTGAATGCAAACATGAAAACTGAAAGCAAATACAATTAAAAGCTAAGACATCACAGCTATTTCCTACTCGTTGTTATGATGTTTTGGAAGAGCTTTTAAGAGTAAGATTAGCTATGTTACTTAGTGTAAACAAGCAACTGAATCATACAGTGTCATAGTTATACCTTAGTCATCATAATGATATCTTGGAAGAGTTTACTAGAGTAAGTTTAACTGTGATAATGAATGAAAGGAATTGCAAATAAAGTCTATAACACTACAGCCATTTCTCATTCATTATAATGATCTTTTGGAAGAGTTTCTTAGAAAAAGTATAGCTATAATGATTAATGAAATTAACTATGAACGTAGACTTCAAAAACTTGAAAAAAAACTAAGATACTTATCTAAATTGTGAAAGTAAAGCCGCTCAGGAGGCAGGGGCCCTCTACCACCAGAGTAGCACAAAATCTAACTCAAGATCAACTCAACGCGTTCAAAGAAATGTTGTCTTCTTCATTAAAGAAAAATAACTTAAAACAGAGTATTCTCGGTCTTCAGAAATATAACAGTCAATCCACGAAATCTAATCAAAATCTAGAGCTTGTCTCTCAGTTTCTCGAGTACATTTATAACAAATCTTCATAACAGAACTTGAGATAATACGGGGATCATTGTCTTTTCATATCAAAATTGTACTAGAACTCTAAAGATGGCAGCGTAAAGTGACAAAGGACATCTGGACTGTCCTTGTCCTATTAGGAGTCTGCCTCCTTGTGTGAGTTCCCACGTACAAAACCACATCCAGAATTCCGTTCATTCTTCACGGTGAGCAACAAACGCTGAGGACATGATGTGGAATACACCCATGTGTGGCTTTTCCTAAGAGGACACCTAGAACATGCTTGAATATGAAGACAGCTGCAGAATTGGCAACTAGCTACGGAATGTCTGCATTCTATAGCTAGTTTCAGTTCAAAATGTATTACAATGAAGAAATCACAAAACTTAGAAAGTTAGCCATGATATTCATTCTTAAAGCAATTTTAACTAATTTCATTGATCATTTGAGCCTGGGATAACAATGGACAAAAGAAAATGGAGTGAAGTATGATGGAAGAAAGAACAATCTTGGGACTCAACATACCCCCACTGCTGACTTCTTGCATGTCCTCATGCAACTTCTTCCATAAACTCAGAGACTTCTGCAAGAACATCCAACCCTCTTCTTCTTCTTTGCCTGGAAGTTAAAGGCCTTCTGGGCTTCCTGATGACTAACTTGAACCTTAAATTGGTCAGTGCCTTGATTAACTTCTTGTTCCTATTTTTCAACTTTTCATTAGCCTTTTCCACTTTGTCCATTTGTAGAGACAAGGTTTAGTTCATACTGGTTTTTAGTTTAACTTATTCCTTCAAAATATCATTCTCAGTCCTGATATGTCTATTAAATACTTCCAGCTCGTACCTATCTCTTCTTAACACATCTATTTCGGATAGTGGAGGACTAGGGGTTCTATCTCTACTCTCTGAAGCTTCCCTTTCCAATGTTTCAACATAGTTATAAATTTCTTGCTGTGCAGGGTCAATTTCAGGGGCTTCTTCATCAAAATCTTCTTCAATAGATGTTTTCTCATCTTCTATGTTTATCACCCCGGTTTGTTTGATCTGTGTTTTCCTTATTTTCCCCCTGAGTCTATGGCTCCTTCTTGGCTGGGATGGTTCCTCTCCTTTTTCTGTGGCAAATTTTCTGATTACCCTCTCTTCCTTAAGCTGTCTCTTAATCTGAGTCAATTTGTTAGAGATTATCTCTTCACTGCTTTCTTGAATTGCTTTATCAGTTTCAATTTTAGAGGCTCTCCATTTTCTGCTTCTCTTTGTAGGCTGATGTTCAGGTGAAGGCTCTTTTGGTTCCTAAAAGTGATTTCTCACCAAGAAATTATCCCAATTATCCCCTATTTTGCTCAAATGATGCTCAATCAAAATCTTGACTAACCCATGGTGATATAAGGTTGTCTCTAGAAATTGAATTCTCTTTTGGACACTTGAAGCCATTTTCTTTAAACTTTGAAGCAAGAAATAGGCAAATTAATCTCTTCTTCTAGGAAATGCATTATCAACCTAATATGGTAAACATAGAAAGTACCATATCTACCTTCACAAGTGATAAATTTTTGTAGGATAAGCAACATGTTTCTCCATTTATTCTTTAATGCAGAGCTTGGAATTCCCTTTTTAAACACAGTGACATCCATACCTGGTGACTTGAGGATCTGCTTCCATGATTCATTATGAAATTCTCTATTCTTAAACCATATTTCTCCATGTCTAGGCAATCCTGTTGCTTCTGCAATAAAAACCTCTGTGATAGTGAATTTAATATCTCCAACTTCAACCTCGGCTCCTTTGAATGACCTTGCAAACGTTTTAGTAACTTCTTTGTGGAAGCCATTAAATTTTTCAAGGAATTGCAGCCATCCTACTTGTTGTAACATTTCTCTGCTTTGAGGGTATCCTTCCCGGTATTTTGTGCCCACTGGTTCAGTTCTCACGATGAGGCCCATAATTTCTTCTTCAATCTTCAGATTAGTACTCTTTCTGCTCACAGAGACAATGACTTCAATGTTCAAATTAATACTCCTTTTCTTCATGGTGACAGTGCTTCAATCTTCAAACTGATATACCTCTGCTTCACGGTGACAATGGCTTCAATCTTCAAACTGATATACCTCTGCTTCACGGTGACAATGGCTTCAAATTTCAAACTGATATACCTCTTCTCACGGTGATAGAGATACCTCTGTTTTACAGAATGAAATGATGAAGGGTTGGCTATGGGATGGAGTAATAGGGAGTGGTTACGGAATGAGTTAATGAAGTGAGGTGAAGAAAACGAATCAATGAGTGAAAAGACCGCGGATATATTTTGCAACGGATTCAAAAATCATCATTAAATGATTTGGCTGGGTGACGTGAGAAAATCAATCACTTCAGCATTTTAACTGCTTAAATTTTTAAATGATGATCGGGTATAGGATTTGAAATGAAGGATTTTTATCCAAAATTTTGCGGAGGGTATATTTGGTATGACCAATAAAAATAATCAAAACAACTTTTCGAATGATTCATAACTAGACTATACTAAATTTTTTCATGATATGCCATTATAATCAGAACTTTTTACCTTTTCTTTTCATCTGCTTTTTATGGTCTTTATATGCTTTGTTCTCCTCTGGAAATTATTACTTTGTGAGTCTTCATAATCCTTCTTGATTTTTCTTGTTCATGGATATACCGGATCATCTTGTTGCAATTCAAATGTCTGTTGATCAGTGCCTTCAGGATCTATAGCTGCGGAATGACTGTCTGGCTGCGAAAAGTTTGATTAGCTACAGAATATCTGTTTAGCTGCAGAATGTACCTGTAGAGAAATTTAATCATGGAATGGAGTGGTCTGGAATAATTATATGAAATGAGTGAAGATAGATGATGAAACATGGTATAATTGGATATGTATGAAGTGAATGATGGAGTGGAATGGATTACAATTTATGAAATGGAGTGGAAAAGTATAAGAAATGGCCTGCAATTCATGACATGTGTTATTCAATTGCAGAAAGACATCAAAATTTAAATTTTGATATGGAAATGAGGTGGATGAAGTATGGAATGAGATGAATGAAATATGGAATGAAGTGAAGTATGAATGAATGAATGAATGAAATGGAGTATGGATGGATAAGTAAATGGAATGAAATGAAATGAGATGGATCATAAGTGCAATGGATCTGAACTTATGATTTTGTAATAACTGCTTGCAGAAACAAAATGGAAAGTTAGAGTGTCAGAAAGACTCTGATTTTCACCCCATCTTTTCTGTATAAACATGCCAATCAGTGATTGGTTTTCATGTTTATACTTTATTTTTTTATTATTTTTTTTTTCTATTTTTTATTTTTTATTTTATTTTTTTATTTTTTTTATTTTTTATTTATTTATTTATTTATTTATTATTTATTTATTTATTTTATTTATTTATTTTTTATTTTTTTAAATGACTTCAGAATATTCAATCAAGTTGATGAAGAAGAAAGATTCTTCTTCATTAACTTCACATCATTGTTTTCCTGGAACTTCTTGACAAATTCTTCTCTTGAGAGTGGTTTGTGATACAGCTTCAATCTATGACCATTCACAAGAAAAGTGACCTCTTCTTCATCTATTCTCCTAATTTTTACTGCTCCATTGTCAAAAAATTTAACAATTTCATATGGCCCAAGCCAATGTGTTTGAAATTTACCTTGAAAATCCTTGAATTTTGAATCAAACAAGAGAGCCCAGTCACCTTATTTGAACTTCTTCTCTTTGATGTACTTGTCATGCCATCTAGTCCTTTGTTGTTGGACTAGACTTGTTTTCTGAACTGCATCTTGTCTGATCTCATCCAATTCATTAATCTGCTCCAATCTATGCTTGTGTGCCTCTGTTAAATCAAGTCCTAGCTGAATTGCCATTTTGAAAGTTTGAATCTGGAACTCTATGGGAAACAAAACTTTCTTTCCATAAACAAGTTCATAAGGAGTATGGCATGTTGTGTTTCTCCATGTAGTTCTATAGGCCCACAAGGCTTTAGGAAACCTATCTACCCAATATCTTCTATGTAAATGAACAGTCTTTGATTCCTTCAATGACCTTATTAGTAGATTCTACTTGACCATTTGCTTGTGGATGATAAGGAGTAGATTTTCTACGCCTGATTTTGTACCTCTCCATAATTTGTTCCACTAGCCTCGATGTAAATTGAGCTCCTTGATCTGTAACAATTTCCCTTGGGAAACCAAAACGAGTAAAAATATCCTCAAAAAGAAAATTAACTACAGATGCTTCATTAGCAAAAAGTAATGGCTTGGCCTCTACCCATTTGGTAACATAATCAGTGCAAACTAATATATATCTCTTTTGTCTTGATGGAGGACTAATAGGTCCTACAAAATCCAAAGCCCATTTTTTAAAAGGTTCAATATGTACCTGAGGTTGTAATGGCATCTCACATGAAGGAGAAGGTTTCCCTACCCTTTGGCAACTGTCACACCTTTTGACATACTCTTTAGCATCTTTAAACAAGGATGGCCAATAATATCCTAAATGAAGGATCTTATAGGTTGTCCTCTTATCAGCAAAGTGTCCGCCACAAGGTTCATCATGACATGCTTTAAGAATCTTAGGCATCTCATCTTCCCGAACACATCTCCTAATGATCAAATCTGGACCTATCTTGTACAACTCATTAGCAACCCATGAATATTTTGCACTGTCATAAATGATTTTTATTTTATCTCTTGCATTCATTATTGAAGGAAATTTTCCTGAAACTAAATAATTAGCAATGTCAGCAAACCAAGGAGTTTGGGTAGAAATTGCAAAAATATATTCATCAGGAAATTGATCTTCAATTGGAGTGTCATCTTTGATGTTTTGGAGTCTAGATAGGAAATCAGCTACTGTGTTTTATTTTCCAGGCCTATCTAGAATGGTAATGTTGAATTCTTGTAAAAGCAATAACCATCTTATGACTCTGCCATTAGTAATTGATTTGTTCATTAAGTATCTAATTGCAGAATGATCAGTGTGAACAAAAGTTTCATAGCTTGTTATATAGTGTCTAAATTTGTTTATGGCATGAACAACAGCTAAAAACTCTTTTTTAGTTACAGTATAGTTTAACTCTGCAGGAGTCAAATTTTTACTGGTATAGTAGATGGCATAAGGAATCAGGTCTTTTTGTCCCAATACTGCTCCTAGAGCTGTATCAGAGGCATCTGTTGAGATATGAAAAGGTAACTTCCAATTAGGTCCTCTTAAAATATGTGCTTCAGAAATTTTTGTTTTCAGGGTTTCAAAGGCTAACTGACAATCAGAATTCCATTTGAATTCACAGTCTTTGGTAAGTAATTTGAAGAGTGGATATGCTATCTTGGTGAATTTTTCTATAAACCTCTGATAATATCCTGTAAATCCTAGAAAACTCCTAACATATTTTTGACAACTTGGAATAGATAAGTTAGAGATGACTTCAACTTTTGACTCATCAACTCTAATCCCATCCCCTGAAATGTGATGCCCCAAAACAATACCTTCAGTAAATATCATGAAACATTTCTCATGACTAAGTGAAAGATTTTCTTCTTGATATCTCTTTAAAACTTTTTCCAAGTTTGCTAAGGCTTCTTCAAATGTGTTTCCATAAACTGTGAAATCATCCATATATACCTCTACACAATTATGTATTAGATCTGAAAAAATTCCTAATACTGCCCTTTGGAATGTTGCAGGTGCATTGCATAATCCAAATGGCAATACTCGGTAAGCATAGGTACCCCAAGGACAGGTAAATGTGGTTTTGTCTTGATCTTCAAGTGCTACTTGGATTTGGTTGTAACCACTAAACCCATCTAGGAATGAGAAGTACTTTTTTCCAACTAATGTATCTAACACTTGATCTCTGAAAGGTAAGGGAAAATGGTCTTTAAGAGTAGCTTTGTTTAATTCCCGGTAGTCAATACATACCCTCCACTTACCATTTTTCTTTGGTACAATTACCAAAGGAGAAACCCACTGACTATCTGAAATGGGATAGATGAAGTTGACATTTAACAATTTTTGCAATTCTTCTTTAACAATCTCCCTAAGATTTGGATTCATCCGTCTTTGAGGTTGTCTGATTGGTTTACAATTTTCCTCTATATAGATGTGATAAGTGCAAGTCTTGGGGCTTATCCCTTTCATGTCAGTGTACTCCCATGCATATGCAGAAGAATGTCTCTGTAATATCTTGACTAACTCTTCTTGTTGAGATTTTTCTAGGTTCTTATTTATGTTCAAAGTTTTGCCTGGAAATATCTCACTTGTAGAGCTGCCAAATTTATCCATAGAATGAAGAGACATCTGCCTTGATGACAAAAAATCAATGTTGGATCCCTCTTGAAATGGTTCATGTTTGTATTCTGAAGAGGATTCAAATTTTTCTAGAGTATTCAGAATTTGATTATCTTCACTAATTTCTGAAATTGTGAAGAGAGGTTGTAAATCTTCTTCATCCTCTATCCATTGAGTGTCATCCAAATCTGTAATTGTCCTAGCTGGAGGATATAAAGTGAATTTCTTAGTTGAACTACCATCAGAGATGTACATATCACCGAATCTACAACTAATAAAAGCATCAGCTGTAGCCAACCAAGGTCTTCCTAATATAACAGGATGTCCTCCTAGATTATTCTTAGGAGTTAGGATCATAAAATCCACAGGGTACTCCCAAGAATCTAGGGACACTGGAATGTCTTCTATTACCCCATCTGGTTTGATCACAGATCTGTCTGCTAATTGTAATAATGTGGGTGTAAAGAGAAGATTAGGAAGTTTCAGTTTATCCATGATTTGTCTACTCATGATATTGATTTTTGCTCCTAAATCAATGAGTGTGTTTTGGATTTCAATTCCATTGATGTGAATTTTAACAACTGGATTTCCTGGGTCTAGATTCTTTGGAATAGCAATCTTACCCATCATAATGTCTGCTATTTTTCCTGCCAGTTGAATTTTCTTTGTCTCTCTTATTCTTTTTCTTGTTTTCTTCATGCTCAACTCCTTTATTGTTTTGGCTAAAATTGGAATTTCTTTGATGGCTTGTAATAATGGAATCTTAATGCAAACATTTCTCAGCTCATCTAGGAAATCATAATTAGGCACCATAATTTGTTTTTCTACACCTCTATCAATTTGTAATCTTTCTAGAAAGGGAGGTATAGAAGTAGATGTTGATGGCTGCTCTAATACAGGAGTTGAAATTATTGGTTCTTTTTGCTTTGATTTTTCAATGTTTGGGTCCTGAAAAGATGTGTCTTCCTCAAGACTTGTATTCACCCGTAGAGAATCTTCCTCAGAGTTATCTTGTTCTTGTATGATCACAAAAGGTTTCCTCTTTTCAAGTATTCTTCCAGACCTAAGTTGAACATCACTAAGGTCTAAAGGATTAATTAAATAAGTTGGAAACTGTTGGCCTTCTATCATGTATGTGTTCTGAGGATTTTTATTGTTGGGGTTTGGTATGGGTTGAGCAGGCAAATGATTTGATTTTTGAGGAAATGGTAATGGAAGTGGTTGATTTTAATGTGGTAGGTTCTGATGATGTTGTTGAGGATTTTTTTGAAAATTTTGTTGAGGATTTTGAGGAGAAAAATGTGGGTATGGTGGATAGGATAGTGGATACTGATAGTACTGAGAGTATCTTCCATAGGGACTTTGTGCTCCTTGTGCACAAGTTTGAGATTGATTTTGAAATTGAGGCCAAAGTTGCTGCCAAGAATTCCAATTTGGTGGAGGTTGGTTATACATTTGATCATGGAATCCTTGTGTTTGAGGTCCTTGCCAAGGCCTTCTAGAGACAAAATTGAGAGATTCTGTGGAATTTGTAGGAGTTTCCTCTTGAAAGATAGCTTTGAGACCAGGAAGGGAAGGACAATTCTTGGTCTCATGTTTTTCAGAACAAATGACACAGGTCTCTACAACTTTTACATCCAAAGGGCACTCTCTCAAGGCATGTTTCTTTCTACATTTGGGACAAAAGATTGCTAAGGCTTCAGATTTAGATTTTTGCTTGTTTTGTAACTTAAGGGTGTCTATTTGTTCACTAAGACTCCCTAATATGTCAGATTTGAAATCATCAAGCATATGTCCTATTTCTTCCCTACTTACTGTCCCAGAAGCAGACTTACTTGCCCTTGCAAGAGCAGGATCTCTTGGACCTTTTACAGTTTTAGATTTCCCTCTTGAAAGGTTGATACATAACTCAGATATTTCAGGTAATGTGAGCTGTGATATATCCCCTTTTCCCATCATGTTAAGGATATTCAACCATTCATCCCTAATTGTTTTCAACAAAAGAGCTTTTAAGGTGTCTTGATCTAAGTTTTCCATTTTTGCTCTTTTGATGTTGTAATGAAATCTCTCCAACAAATCTTCCAAGTTTTCATCTTCTTTTTGTAACATATTAAACACTTCCTCCTTATGATTTACTGGCATACAATAATCCAAATGCTTGTTTCATGTCTTCCCATGTCCTAATAGAATTGTTAATCAAAATCATAAACCACTTCAATGCTGCTCCTTTCAATGTTGAAGGAAATAGCTTAAGTTTTTGAGCATCTTGTAAGTAGTCATAAGTTCTACACAGGACTTCAAATTCAAATAGGAAGGTTTCAGGATCTTCAATTTTAAGTCCATAGAAGTTTGGAAGGACAGAGGGTGAAATGTTTTTCATGGTTGTATTGGTTTCTTCATCTACTATAGGAAACCCAAAAGAGCTTCCTATTTCTCTCCTACCTCTTCCTCTACCTCCTTCTCCTTCTGCACCTCTACCTCCTTCTCCTCTACCTCTACCTCTACCCCCTCCAAATAATGTGTGTTCTTGATTAAAGACTCCTCCTCCCCCTTCTTCTGCCATGGTTGATTCTTCTGTGGAAGTGGAAAATTTTGTGTCCCTAACAGGAGTCCTTGGATCTTCTTCTAAGACAGGTTCAGTGGATGAAGTGGAAGGTCTCTCTAATGGAATATCTGATCTTAGGTCTTCTAGAAGTCTAGGATCAGTAAAGAATGGAATGTGGGTCTGAGTTGAAGGTGTACTAGCTCTTGGTCTAGGTGAAACAAGTGGTGTTCTAGGAATCAAACTTCTGCTTCTGCTTCTTATGAATCTACCCCTTGAGTCTCTCTCTCTACGCATATCATTGTTTTTGGGAGTTAAGAAACAAAGGTTACTTAGTTTTCACTTCCCCGGCAACGGCGCCAAAATGTTTGTGCTCAACCTAGTCTCCTAAATTGAGTTCATTTAATTGTCAAACAGGTTCGGTAAACTTCTGAAGTGTGGTGCACTATATGTGCCTAGGTATTTGTTTCTTACTGCGTTGTGTCTAGTGTTTTATGATTTTTTTGGGTTTTTATGGTTTTATGTTCGCAAGGGAAAGAACTAAATGCTGGTGGAAAGAAGCTACTAGTTAAAAATAGAGTGAAGCCTAATTTGTTGATGACAAATGACAAATACTGAGACAGAACCAAACCTAAACTATGAATTAGCAAAATACAAAGCTTGATAATGACTTCAAGAAAGTAAATCACAACATGAACTTAACTTGTCCAATTCTTTCATTAAAGATATTTTGGAAGAGCTTGAGAAATGGGCAGCTAAGTGTAAAAATTCTCCTAACTAAACAATTAAACAATCAACTCATAATGATACAACATCTCATCCATGATTAAAGGTTTGTTGAAACATATTTGGAAAAGAACATTTGTAACATCATAAGATCTCTACTCTAAAACTAGCTCCTAATTCTATTCTGCAACTTAGTTTAACACCACTAAACCTCACTCAAAAGTTATAGATTTCCTTTTAGAATAGTCTTTTGAGGAAAGGCTTGTTTGTGAAATGGTAAAAAGGTTGCAAAAGTACTCAAGGCCTTATACTGATACTATATTCTGTCCAGATGATTATGAGTTAATATAGGTTTAGAACAAAAGAAATTTTGTAAATAATGAAGACCGTGGTATTTAAGTTTAACAACTAATGCTATTTAAAATGCAATGGATGGCAACTAATCTTGGAATGTAAATACAGTGAGCTAAGATGGAACTGAACTAGGGTGCTACTAGTCTACAGTGATCAGTGCTAAATTAAAAAGCCATTATCAAACTTGAAACGAAATAACAGAGCATGAATTAAATGCAATTTGCCTCCGAAGTGCCCTAACTAAGTTATCATGCAATTAATCTATGGGATTCTACAGCCTATTTCGTTCATCATGAATGGTATTTTGGAAGAGCTTGTTAGAACAATCCTGGCTGTACAATTCAATGCATTTGAATGCAAACATGAAAACTGAAAGCAAATACAATTAAAAACTAATACATCACAGCTATTTCCTACTCGTTGTTATGATGTTTTGGAAGAGCTTTTAAGAGTAATATTAGCTATGTTACTTAGTGTAAACAAGCAACTGAATCCTACAATATCACAGTTATACCTTAGTCATCATAATGATATCTTGGAAGAGTTTACTAGAGTAAGTTTAACTATGATAATGAACGAAAGGAATTGCAAATAAAGTCTATAACACTACAGCCATTTCTCATTCATTATAATGATCTTTTGGAAGAGTTTCTTAGAACAAGTATAGCTATAATGATTAATGAAATTAAATATGAACGTAGACTTCAAAAACTTGAAAACAAACTAAGATACTTATCTAAATTGCGAAAGTAAAGCCGCTCAGGAGGCAAGGGCCCTCTACCACCAGAGTAGCGCAAAATCTAACTCAAGATCAACTCAACGCGTTCAAAGAAATGTTGTCTTCTTCATTAAAGGAAAATAACTTAAAACAGAGTATTCTCGGTCTTCAGAAATATAGCAGTCAATCCACGAAATCTAATAAAAATATAGAGCTTGTCTCTCGGTTTCTCGAGTACATTTATAACAAATCTTCATAACAGAACTTGAGATAATACGGGGATCATTGTCTTTTCATATCAAAATCGTACTATAACTCTAAATATGGCAGCGTAAAGTGACAAAGGACATCTGGACTGTGCTTGTCCTATTAGGAGTCTGCCTCCTTGTGTGAGTTCCCACGTACAAAACCACGTCCAGAATTCCGTTCATTCTTCACGGTGAGCAACAAACGCTGAGGAAATGATGTGGAATACACCCGTGTGTGGCTTTTCCTGAGAGGACACCTGGAACATGCTTGAACGTGAAGACAGCTGCAGAATTGGAAACTAGCTACGGAATGTCTGCATTCTGTAGCTAGTTTCAGTTCAAAATGTATTACAATGACAAAATCACAAAACTTAGCAATTTAGCCATGATATTCATTCTTAAAGCAATTTTAACTAATTTCATTGATCATTTGAGCCTGGGATAACAATGGAAAAAAGAAAATGGAGTGAAGTATGATGGAAGAAAGAACAATATTGGGACTCAACACTAACAACAATAGATTATTTCACCAAGTGGAATGAAGCAATCCCAACAAGGTAGGAAAATGATTCAATCATCATCCAATTCTTAGATAATAACATATTGTCCAGGTTTGGTTGTCCTATGAATATTATTACTGACAATGCACAAGCTTTCAAATCCAAAAGGTTGATTAGATTTTTTCATCAGTATCACATAACACTTGGACACTCTACTGCTTATTACCTACAAGGTAATGGTCTTGTTGAATCTTCTAATAAAAGCAATGTGAGAATTATCAAGAAGGTACTGCAGGAAAAAAAAAATATTATGGCATCCGATGTTGAAGTATGCTCTGTGGGCTGATAAAGTATGTACAAAAAGATCAATTGGTACTTCACCTTATGAATTAGTATATGGAGTTGAAGCCATTTGTCCCACATCCTTGGGAGTGCCTATGATGAAATTGTTGTAAGGAATATAAGAGGAGCCTAATGCTATTCAGAGGAGGATAAGCCAGCTTATAGCTCTACAGGAAAAAAGGGATGAGGTATACAACAGCCATCAGCAGTCACAAAACAGAATAAAGAAGAAATTTGATAAAAGGTCAAAGAATAAAATTTCCAGTTTCAAGATGTGGTGTTGAAGTGCGAAGCCAGAATTGAATAAAAGGGGAAACATGGAAATTTTGAGAACATCTGGAAAGGACCATTCATAGTAGATGCATTCCATGGAAACAACACTTATCTACTTCAGGAGATGAATGGGCAACCTTGTGCTGGAGGGCCTGTCAATGGCAGGTTTCTAAAGCACTATTCCTCTTAAAATTTTATTGAATTTTCACTCCATTGTATATGTTCCATTTTATTATGCTATTCTTCTAATAAAGGCAGGTTGATAATCAAACTTGAGCCCGAGGTGAAGGCCATAAGAGTTTGAAGAAGGCTTGGGAAATTTCATAGTTTTATTTCCAAAAATATGGATGGCACTGGAACTACAGGTTCTTTGGTGTACCACAGGGGCACACCATCTCAAGTGGAGCCACTGTTATCACTCATAAAGTTTTTAAAAATTTCTTGATAGGGTCATATAGGTCACTCACCAAATGGATAAGATCTCCTAAGCCATTTCAAGGTGGTATAGAAAAAATAGGAAAAAAATTACATTTTTAGCCTATCCTAAGTTTCATGATCACTTTAATTTATGTCATTTCATGTCAAATCAGTCCTCATATGGTGTCATTTTTCATTTCCCATGCATTCAAAATCAAAATGGCGCATCTGTCAGTTTTTCAAATTACATAGGAAAACAACAGATTTCGCTATGAAACTGTCTAATAGTTTCGTAGAGAATATGTCAAAGGCTTAACTAATTTCGCTACAAAAATCCGTTCTTTAACCTGTCTGTCAGATTTGTATGAGGTGTCATTTTATGATTAGAGGAGTTAGGGTGGAGGTAATTCAAATTTTTTATGATAAATTCAAATGTACATAGTCGTGTTTGATGTCATCATTACCTTTTTTGCCTTGTATGTGTCATGATTGAAGCTTGAGTTTTCATTTAAACCATAAAACCTTACCTCAATTAGCCTTTTTTCATATTTCACTTTATCCTTGCATGTGAGTCAATCCCTGGAGAGTGGCTTCATCGAGCCAAGCAGGTTGCTGGAAAATTTGAACTGTGCAAGTATCATCAACAAGCAAGGCAGTGAAGACTATAAAGCACCCATGGCTACAAGAAGGAAAACAAATAAGGGTGGCCATTATCATAGGTATGAGCCCATGGATATGAATTTACTCAATGAAGACCCTACTGCCATGGAGGTTTTCAAAATAACTGGCTTCCTGGAATTCTGTCAGAGGTTGTAGGGATTTCATTTACAAGTTTCAAAGGATTTTTCCACCAGCTTCACAGGAACAACTTCAAAGGTTAGAATTCTAAACCTTGTAGTGACACTAGAGAGCATCTCATCAGCTACAGGAATCCCTAGAGGAGGGGAACAGTGGTTTAAAGGTATCAAATTCACAATGCAGGATTTCAAAGAGTTCATCAAGCAAGAACACAATGAAATTGATTTGAAAAATGCAATCCCTAGGAGTTTCATGAAGGATAATTATGCAAATTTGTTGATGGTCATTCAAAATTACTTTACCGGTGAAGGAAGGTTTCACATGGTTTACTCCTATCATATCAGACTTCTTTTGCATTTTGTAGGTAAGAGGTAACTTGACTTTCCTTTTTATTTATATAGAAGTCTAGGGAAATTGTCAGATAAGGTTCAAATCAAGACAGAGGGAAATGAAACTTCTCTTTTCCATCATGGTTTAATTAAGTTGTTATTGTTAGAGGAATTGAGGATGTTAGACAAATATTGGACTTCCTTTTTGTTCATGAATGGTTATGAAATTGATGTGGTTACTCCTAAGAAAGCCTCAAAATCTAGAACTAATTCATCACCAGCTGTGGCAGAGGAAGTTGAAGAAGAAAACAAATCATCTCCTCCAGAACCAGTAAGCATGGAATCATAACCTTTGCAGAAGACTGACACACCTCAAACAACACCTGCAAAACAGAAGCAGACAATCAACAAACAAAGCAGCAAGAGAGTCACTAGGAGCCAGACAGTGGCTAAAGGAAATTTAGAGGATATCCATTGAAGAGTCACCCATTGTGCAAGCTGAAGACATTGAAGATGGAGGAAGAAAGCTGAAGAAAGGTCAGACTGCTAAAAAACTAGATTTTGTAGGTAATGATGCTGGTTTCATTTTTCAACCTAGGAAGCCAATGACCAGACATGCAAGGAAGGTCATGGAAAGAAAAGAGACTGAGAAAATCAATGAAACTTCCTAGCCAACAAGCATCATAGATTTGTGTTCACCATCAAAGGAGGAACTGGTTATCAAGAAAAGAAAGGGCAAAGAGAAATTGATTGAAAAATCAGAAATAGAAACCCTCAAAGAGAAGTTGAAGGAGGTAGGTAAAGAGATATCAGTTTTGAAGCAAGATTCAAAGAAACACAGAGCTGAGAATGTTCAGTTTGAACAAATGAGGAAAATATGGGAAGAAATAGTCACAAGTGTTTCAAAAACCTTGGACAATACAGAAAAGTTGATGAAATGGACTCAGCCACTAAGAGGGGAGGTTAAACATGTTAGGAGGATGAACTTGCACTTACAATCCAAAAAAATAGCATTAAAATACCAAGTGGAAGATCTTAAGGAGAAATTGGATTTGATTCAAATGGAGTTATAAAAGGAAGGGCTGAAGATGACAATGGTAGAAGAGCCCATCATCCAATTGATTGTAAATGAAGATGAAACACCACAACAGTAAAAAATTGAGATAGGATATGTTTGATGGGGTTAATAACATGTAGAGAACCCAAATTTTTCAGATGGAGAACAATTTTTTAATACAATCTTGAACTCAGCAAAATCTGGTTTTGTGGACAGTTTTGTAGCGTCCCTCGGGCTTGAGGCTAGAAATAAGCTACGAAAATTCCTGTAGGTGCATTTTTTCTTTAAAACTCAGTTTTTTCAAGTTTTATGAAGGGAGATTGACTGTTAGAAAGGTTTCTTGGCATAATAAAGGTATTGTAACATCAAAGGAGTCAAAGAGATAGATGGAAAAGAAATTTTTCATACGCTACTAATACTCACTACGACACTGCCTAAACTGCCCTATTTTGTAGCGAGGAGTTTTTTGAAGAATTTTGAGCATATCAACAACACATTTTCTAGCTGGAGACCTCCAGCATATCGGTGGACCATACCAGCAGAGATTCATGGATCAAAAAGAGTGCCACATAGCCAGTTCATCAGTCAAAACATCGTTTAAAGTGAAGGTCATCCATCCCTAAAAAGCAGGATTATGTTCCAGAGATCTAGGGGTGTTTTGAAGATGTAAAGTGGTGGTGAATTATGGTGATTTTTCCTTCGAGCATGTGACATTCATTATGTAACCATTATGTAATTGTTTCACTGATAAGATAACGAATGTAATAAATAGGAGATAGAGTGCTATTATGAGTTTTTTTCTTTAAAGGATAACTGTCATTTTTCTATTTCAAGTTAGTGGCTTCAGTTATGATAGGTGTCAGAGTAGAATTCGAATATCTAGCCAGTTGGGCAGATAATCTAGATTGTAAATAATGTCGATTTATAGACTAAACATTGAAGAGAAAAGGGTTGGAGAATATTGTACAAAATTTCTGCTTGTATGTTTTTTTCCATTATCAGTAATATACAGTGACATTCTACTTCCAGACTTGAGATTATCATGAGGTTTTTGATGTGTTATTTCTTTGTATCTTTAGTCTAATCACTTTCATTGGATTTTATCTCTAATTACTCAAAACTCATAATATTATGCTCTGACTTCCTTTAGGGGTGAATTAACTATGTTTTCCTTATGTTATGTGTATTAATTATGTTTGTTAAAAACCTCTATCCGCCTCAGCTTCCATGTGAAGAACCACTATCACTAAGAGTATTGATGTTGACCCCATAGCCCAATGGTAGAAAGCCTTCATTTTTCAACCTGCAATCATACTAAAACCAAGTCACAATTCATAGAGTTAGTCATCTAGTATCATCTTTATTTAAAATCATAAACCCCCTTTGAGAGAGCCCTCTCAAACTGAAGAGGCTAATCTTCAGTTAGAAGTGGTTTGAAAGAGTTACATTCAGTTGATTGATGAGCAGCTAATCAAAATCAATTTGGTGATAACAGAAGCTATGAATACAAATATATAAAATGGAGCACACTACGACATGAAAGGGACCAATACATGCCAAATTTCACAGATATACTTCATACTTTGCACATGAATTTGGGTATCAAAGACTTTGAGCGGCATTTGATGCTCAAGTATCATGGTTTTCTATAAAAATACATCCACATGAGGATGGATTTCATGGATATATCCTCCCTTGGTGTGACATACTGATATTCTATTTTATTTAAGAAAAAATTTAAATAGAAGAAGCAAGACTTTGGTTATGTGAATCCAAAGTAGGGCAAGGGCACACCCAAATCATAGAAAAAAGGATATATCCAAGGTGTAATAGCCTAGGAAAACCCATCAAAGCCGCAATTAAATAATAGTAATGGGAATATGAAGGATACATGAAAGTAGTGTGAGTTCCACAAAATCCCCACTCATAACACAAATGAGTGTCGCGTGAAGTAGCCATTGGTGGTTGAGATGAAAGCTTCATAGTTAGATGCAAGTTCCAACTTTGAAATAGACCCTAAAAAGGGGAAACGACCATTGATTGAGAACCCAGTACCATCGTTTCTACCACCAAGGTCCGGCGCAAGGAGCTCAAAGGGGGATCTGTTACGTTTCATTTTAAATAGCAAGAGTCAAAAGAACCTCATCTCAGCATGGGTAATTAATTGTTTTTGCCTATCAACAACACCACACCCACATCCATACACCATATGGTGGCTCCACAAAGGGTGAGATATTTGCGTCAGTGAACAATTTCACCTACCCTACAACATCAAGCCTTTCATAGATGAGGTATTGTGTGATGTTTCTCCCCTTAAATTTTTTGATGTCTTATTCGGCCAATCGTACTTGTGGAAGCATCATGATTTGTATGAGTCCAAACCTGATATTGTTTTTATTAATTTGGTTAGAAAAATGTATAGGATTCCAAAGGTAACCCCACCTACTATTATTTATTTGATCTCTACTAAGCAATGCAATAAGATCATATCCCAGATTGGTGTTTGGGTGAAAATAGGTTCGTTTAATTCTGTTGTAGTATTTACCCAACTATTTAATTTGTCAATCCGAGGTTCGTAGACTTACGAGACACATGCACTATATATGCAGGACTGAAGTGGAACTAATTTAATCTAAATTACTGAAATCAAATTAATCTAGAAAGGCATTAAAACACTAACTAGGAAAGCAGGAAATTGCATAAAAGAAAAGCAATACAACATGTGAAGAATTGAATGACAAACAACATATGTGAGCTCACAACAATAAATCTATCTCAAATTATATTACAAAAATCAAATTACAAATAATGAACTCAAAAACTCAAAAACTCTATCTCTCTATTCTCTCCCTTTCTATTTTAATTACAAGACTATCTCTCCAAACTAAAACTCTATATCTCCATTATTATCAAAATGAAGAGAGGGCACTCTCTTATATACATGAGGAAGATAACCATCTCATAATTACATATCCAATATTCTCTCAAGCACTCTCAACTAATTTCCCATTATTACAAGATATTATCCCTTTGAATCCTCCACACATCTCTCACATATCTTGGATAAGATATGCCAACCAAATCCTCCATGATCTCCTCCTTAGGAATAGGCTTTAATAATTATCTCCTTAATATGGTGGAGGAGATATTTGAGACGTATCTTGGAATTAATCCTTCACATATTTCCTACACATTACAAAGCTCACATATTCTTGAGATTTATATATAAAAATATGTATATTTTCTAATATTTAATCATAAATTCACTTATAATACAAAAATGAATAAAATGGAAAATAAGAAGGTGAAACCCAAATATATTTATGAAAATGATGTAATGAAAGGTTAATGGGATGATGAAATGTAAGGAATAGTGAAGGAAAAGGTGGATGAAAATATGATATTTTTGAGTCCCAACAACTGGGAAATGTGTATTCCTCCTTATTCACTCTCAAATTAAGGGGAAGATTGTAGCCACATCCATGGCCTACACATAGGGCTCCTCTGCGTGGAAAAAATAAATATACAAGGTCATGGAAGAGTACAAAGACATCTTCTCCTCACCCACAAGGGTACCTTTGAATTGTTAGGTCAAGCACTCCATTAATCCAACCCGCGATGCAACTTTACCCAATGGTCCAATCTACCATCGCTATGTTCTGGAAAATGAGTAAATCAAGAAGAAAATCCAAGATTTTCTACAAAATGGCACATATGACCAAGTTCATCACTTGATGGGAGCCCAATTGTACTCATGCAAAAGAAGGATGGGACCAAGAGTCTCTATATTGATTATCAAGCCCTGTACAAAATCACAGTCAAGAACAGGTACATGATTCCACAGATTGACAACCTTATTTATTAGCTCAAGGGGGTCAAATACTTAAGCAATATTTATTTAAATTCTGGCTATCACCAAGTTCCAATAGAACCCATGGATGTGTGGAAGACTACTTTCAAGTCCAATAAGTGTATTTTTGAGTGGTTGGTCATGCCCTTTGGTTTAACTAATGCCCCTGAAACTTTCATGAGGTTGATGGATTACATCTTGTGGCCTTTCACCATCTAAGTCATGGTTGTATATCTCAATGATATACTCATCTTTAGCAAGAGATAGGAGGAGCATGCACAACATATCTGGTAGGTCCTGGATACTCTGTCTTAGCACAAGCTATGTGCAAACTTGGAAAAATGCACCTTTAGCATGGACAAGGTCCAATATCTAGGTTACATTATTAATGAGTAAGGTGTGCATGTGGATCCAACTAAGATTACGGTCATTCAAGATTGGTCAACCCCAACAAGTCTCACATAGCTCTGCAACTTCTTGGGCCCTACTAAGTTCTAACACAAATTTTTATTAGGATTATCTTATATCACTTGGCCCTTTAGTCAAGTTACCAAGGGTGGAGTGAAAGAAAAGTTTTTTTGGTCTGGGTCACAACATAAGGCATTCATTGAGCTAAAACATCACTTTTTCTCAGCACCAATCCTCACATTGTTGGACCTGCAACAACCATTTGAAATTGAGACAGATGCTTCCAACTATGTTATTGGTGCAGTCCTCACTCAGTAGGGGCATCCATTGGGCTATCACGGTCAGACATTATTTGATATGATTCAGAGATACCCCATATATGATAAGGAGATATATTTCATCATGTAGGCCTACCAGCAGTGAAAACATTACATTCTGAGGAAGAAGATGATCATCCACACAAATAGCTTAACTCTTCAATTTATGTAGATGCAACGAAAGTTACAGAATGGTCGCCATTAGAAATGGTCCACATATTTGCAACCATTCCATTTGAACATTAAATCCAAGAAGGGTGGCACCAATCATGTTACATATTGCCTTAATCGGCCCCCAATTCTAGCACTAGCAATTGTTCTCAACTCTTGTGGGCATGAGACTTCTGGATGGATGCAACTATACAAAAATGGTCCATAGTTCACCTACACACACGAGAAGATGATGTAAGGCAAGCAAGTTATAGACTTACACCCCTAAGATGTATTACTTTGCTACCTGGGACACATATATTCTCCTTTAAGTGATTGTGCCAAGCTAATTTGGGAGGCACATTACAGTCGAGTAGCATGGCACTTTGGCGTGGAGAAGACAATCATGGTAATCCAAAAGTATTTTTATTGACCGAAACTCTGACAATATGTTTACAAATATATCCAATCATGCACTTCCTATACTATCGTGAAGTCAACCATTAAGAAGAAAGGATTGTACATCCCTTGCCTACTCCTAACTGACTCTGGGAATCCATCTCCATGGACTATATGTCTAACCTTCCTTCAACCAATCATGGTAATGACTATTTTTTTTATTCATTTATAGATTTTATAAGATGGGCATACTGGCTTCCTACAAGAAGGGTATCACAATAGAGGCCACCATGAAGCTCTTCTTCGAATATAAGGTGTGGGTACATTTTGGGATACTTCAAACCATCCTATCACATCAGGAAAGCAGGTTTCTCAGTGCGTTATGGTCAAGCCTATGGTCTTTTGGATATCAAGCTCACAAAGTCGATTGTCTACCACCCCAAGACTGATGGTAAGGCAAAAGTCATAAATAAGATGATAGTGCACATACTATGCATGTACAACTCCAAGAATCCATGAACATGGGATGAGATCCTCCCCTATGTTCGACACAACTACAACAGATCCTTCCATAGCTCAATTTTCCACAACCCCTTTCAGGTGAGCCTGGAATTTCAACCATTGTGTCTCATTGACGCTGCAATGCCTATTGCAACTAGACAGGTAGAATCTACACACGTTCAATCCAAAGTTTATAAATCCATCGAGTTTATTGAATGCATTCATCAAATCCTCCAGAAATTCCATGATATCTTGGATCAATCCAATACTAAGTGTAAACAACATTATGATCTACATCAGGTGACACATAAGTTTCAACTGAGTGAAAAGGTTTGGTTGCATTTGCAGAAGCAACACCTTGCAGGATCCCATTATAAGCTTTGACCACTATGATATGGGCCTTACACCATCACAAAGGATGTGGATGACAATGCTTTTAAGTTAAGTATCCCCCCATTCATTGGCCTACACCCTATATTAAATGTGGATTACCTTCGACCATACTTTCCACCATTATTGGATACATCAAACATTGTTGAGGATCTAACACCAATAGAGCTCAACATAGATTGCATTGAACATGCCACAACTCATTGTATCATGGATACACATATTAAGAACACTTTCCAATAGAGGATATAGCTTTATTGGATTATCAATGTCGTCCAACTCTTGCACCAAGGCAAGTGGCTCACCAAGGACCGCGTTCAACAGGAGTTTCCCCAACTCGTGGAGGAAATCAATGCAATGGGGACCATTTCTTCCTAAGGGTGGAGGATCGAACCAGGTGGATATTGGTGGCCATCCTCCTATTCCACTTGGACCCCCAACATTATTTCCTATCAGTGTCCTCTTTTTTAGCATAGTTTCATATTTCTACAATTTTTTAATTTTAGTATTTTTTAGTCTAGATTGGATCATTATATTTTTTTTCAATCCATATATATGCATTTGTATTGGAAAAGGTGGAGAAATTAGCTCACAGGATAGTTTTTACCAGCGGGACCCAATTTCGCAAAACGGGGTCTTAAACCTTCTCGAAGAATTTTGTCACATCAAATGATGTTTTTTGGGGGTAAAACTTTGCTGCTTTGGAACTGCATGGTTTCATGTTATTCTACACAAAAATATTTTTCCAAAGATGCAAGAAGTGCGTCAATTGGAGTCTATATGCAAAATTTATGCCACTCAAAAGTTGACCTTCTTGTTTTCACACCTATAGTTCAAGAGGATCTTGTATCAGCCCCCATTATTCATGGAAAATGGGCTAGCCACATGGTTATGATGTAAAATACTCTAGAAGAGTCTATATTGTAACTCTAGTTAAGAGTTGACATAGTCAAAATTAACCACTGGTAAGCTATTGGGTTGTGTTATAGCCTGGCCACTAGGAGGAAGAGGCATTCCATTCTTTCGAAATCATTTTGTTCCATAGCTAGGAAAGATATGAGGTAGAGAAAACAAAGAGGATATGTGCACTATAGCATCCCATGGGCAAGATGCATCACTTCTTTGTACCAACAACCATATTACCAAACAGAGAAAGAGAGTTAAGCGACCTCACCTTCCAGCTGGGTTTTTCTCCCGAAAGGGTTTCCTAGAGAGCATACCTTGTGTCTTATGTGTGTGTGTGAAATTTTTTTTTGTTCTCTACTTTTTATGCATAATTTTCATTTGCATGCATGCATTAATTACAGTTAAATCTATAGTTCTATAATTTTAATAAAACTGTAATAGTGTAAAACTTCAATATTTTAATATATTATTATCATATTTGTTGTGACAAACTGTCCAGTGGAATATCCACGAAATTTTACGGATCATTTGGTATCAGAGCAGGTTTCTTTGGGTATTTTTTGGATATTGCATGGATCTAAATCGATGGGGCCGAAAATCATAAAACCCCAATCATGGGTGATGAACTGTAAATGTGTTATGTAACCATTTCACAAAATAGAAGAAAAGATAGACTTAGAAATCAAGCTCTTCAAGGGGGAAACCTCCTTTACATTAAATAAATGAATAATTCTTGGATGATTCAAATGATAAAAACCTAATTTCTATATATAGGATTCTAAGGGGTCCCAATATAATTAGAGCCTACATAAAAATAATAATGTAAGGGCACAATAATAACAATAGTGGGCTTCTATGGGGCATAATGATAACACTATGGGGACTACATGGGCACAACAATAACAATAATGGGGATACACTAAGAATAAAAATAAGGGGATACACTAGTATTATATGGACATAACATGCCCCTCTCCTTCAAAAAAGTGTTGTCCTCAATGCTTGAGTAGTTTTGGATTCTTCTGTATAAAATTCTCATCCTCCCATGTGGAATCTTCAGCGGGTAAGTTCTTCCACTTGATGAGATACTCTGAAATTTATTGATTTTGTAGTTTTCGAGTTCTTTTTTCTATGACTACTTCAGGTTCCAATATTATTTTTCCTTCCTCGTCAAGTTCTGAAAATATTATTTGAACTGGGATTTTGTCACCTATAACCTTTTTCAAGCACGAAACCTGGAAAAATAGGTGCACTCGAGAAGATGTCAGAAGCTCCAATTTGTATTCCATAGTACCAAACTTTTTCAACACCTTGTAAGGACCATAGTACTTTGGTGATAATTTATTATCCTTCTTAGCTTGATTGAGGGACATTTGTTTGAATGGTTGTAATCGTAAAAATACCCACTCGCCTACACCAAAACTTATTTCGCTGTGATGTTGATATGTCTATTGTTTCATTTGACTATGCGCCAAAGTTAGGTTATCCTTTAGGAGTTGGAGAACTTTTTTTTGATGCTTGATGTGATCTTCCACTACTTGAACCTTAGAATTTTCTCTTAAATATGATGTGATGGATGGTGGATGATATCCATGGAGTGCCATAAATGGGCTCATTTTTGTTGCAGTGTGGAAGGAAGTGTTATACCACCATTCATCCAGAGGTAACCACTTGACCCATTGTGTTTGTTTATCAGATACAAAGCAATGAATATATCCTTCCAAATATCTTTTCACTATCTCAATTTTCCGATCAGATTGGCAATGATAAGATGAGCTATGAGCTAGTTGAGTACCCAGACAAGAAAATAATTACTGTTGAACCTCAAGATTACCCTCTCCTTTAGATTTTTCTCTTCTCATTTCACCACTTTTCCATAAGTTCATAAACCCTAATCAGTGAAGAATGCTAAGGTTTTGTCTCAAGGTTACATTTAAATGATTGTCATTTTATACTTTCATGATTTTCCTATTTTGATAAGTTTTTGCAAATTAGCTCCAGAATGCAGCCTGTTCTACAACTAACTGTGCATTCTGTAGCCAGTCTTATGGTTTATCAGGTTCCAGGTGTTAGTTGAGGAATCAAGCCACATGGGTGTTTCTATAATCCTTCCTACATGGATTCTATCCTACTCATTTGATCCAGATCGACATAAGGAGGTGCCTAAACCTACGGTCAATGTTACAAGTCAAAGAACGTTACCTACAACAATAGGACTCTTGATTTGCTCTTGGAGGCAAATCATGAGTCCAATAGTCCTATTTTGATTGTAATTCAAGTCAGACACCTGTAGCTAACTTAGCTTGCAATTAGTTATGTAATTCCTATTTAAATAGTGGTTCCACAGAACCGAGGAGTAGTTAAGTTCAGTTTAGTACAATTCGGATTTGCAAGTGAATACTTTGTTTTCCAGAATTTGTTTGAATAAATAAGTTCAGATACCAAATGCTTGTTTGATTGCACTTTTGACAAGCTAGGAGTCAAACAACTTAGTAGCAGAGGGCCCTTGCTTCTAAAGGAGGTTTTTATTATGCTTTCTAGTTAGATTTCTTTCATACTGTTTAGCAATCTATGTTATGCTTCATTTCCAGTCTTTTTCAAATATTTTAATCATAGATTGTAACTGTGCAGACTTGTTCTTCCAAAAAGTTTCAAGAAGATAGAAATTATGTTTTCAATATTAGAATAAGGATTGAAGTGCTAGAAACCATGGTTGTTTAGCTTTACTGTTATTTCCTTTTCATCTTCATTAAGTAGAATTTCCAATTGTTGTGTCAAATTGATACTTATGAAGCCATTTTCAATATGCTAAATTTATGTTAAATTGTTAAATGTCTCACATGTGCGGTAGTTGAATTTCTCTTATTTCTTGTCATTTTCTTGCTAATAATCAGAGGCATAAGTGATTTCTCCGAAGACATTTCAAGAGGTTAAAAACTTCACATTTGAGTGTGACTGATAAGTCAATTACGCATCTGGTTGATCTTAGTTAGACCTTGCATGTTTTTACTTTCAAGACCCTCATTTGACTGCAAAAAGCAATCTTCCTAAAAACCACTCTACAAGGAACTAATCTGAACATGTTAAGAAGTGATGGTTGAATGATTAAATGTAATGCAACTTCTGGGTTATTTATTTACAGAGATTTCCTAGCTATTTAGTTCAAAACGGGTGTAATTAGATGACTCAAACATTACTACAAAGAAGGTAACTCTTTAAATTTTAATAATTGGAGTAGCTAAACACATCTTAGATATTTTAATTTACATTCCTTTTTTTGTGTTCTAGAACCTTAGCATGGTAAAGTATAAGCAGTTACTAAACTCCATCTCAATAGGTCACACCTAACAATTGAATGAGAGATAATTGAAGGTGAAATAGTTGATTCATTTTCCGCTTTCATAGGTATAGTAATTCTAAATCTTAGTCTTTTAGAAGTAGATCCATGGATTAAGATTAACAAACAAAATAGATAGATGCTTTTATTTTCAAAACTAGGTCTTAAACTAGCTCTTAGTTTTAGGTTTGATTTTATGGAAATTAGATTAGTTTTAGTACACTTCCTTTTCTTCCTTCTAAAATTAAATTAGATTAACTTAAATATTTTCATAATTCTAGGCTAATCATCTCTAGAACTCAAAGAACAAAAACCCCCCTAAAAACAATATAAAACACAACACAACGAAGTAAGGAATAGGTTGCTTAAGCACATATGGTGCACCACACTTCATCAGTTTACTAGCCCTAGTTGATAATTAATGAAAGCAATTTAGGAACACTAAATTGACTAAATAATTATGTCCAAAAATTTTTAGTGAAAATGGGATATTTGTTTCTTACAATAATCTTTGGGTTTCCATGTAGATTTTTAATTGTTTCCATAAATGCAGTAGAAATTGTACTAGCTTTAAATGCATGAGATAATGCACAAAAGTGTGCATACTTGGTAAGCCTATCAACTACCACCATGATGACACTCTTTCCTTCGGAATTGGGTAAACCTATGATAAAATTCATTGAAACCTCCTCCCAACATTGACTTGGAATGGATAAAGGTTGTAGCGAACCTAGGTTCTTAATTGTCTCAACTTTATTTTGTTGGAAGACCAAACATTCTGCCACAAAATTTTGAATATAAGATTTAAGGTCATCCCAAAAAAAATATTTCTTGACCCTGTGGTAAGTTTTCAAAAATATGGAGTGTCCTCCAAAGGGAGAGATGTGCAATTCCAAAAGAATATTTTGTTTTAGTTGCGAATGCTTACAAATATATAAGCAATCTTTTTACCATAATGAATCATTTTTGCAACTAAATGTATTAGATGTACTGGGGTCTTGCTGCAAATTTTGAATGAGTGTCCACACTTATTCGTCATTCTTCCAATCCTCCCTTGTTTCAGTTATCCAATCTGGTTGGATAATAGAAATGGCACAAATAAATGCTTCCACGTTGTCATCCTTTATTGAGAGTGCATATGCAACAACATTTAGCTTCCCTTTTTTGTATATGATTTCAAAGTCATAAACCAACATCTTTGTGACCCATTTTTGCAGCTCTTTCCGAAGATAGTCTTTGTTTCAAAAATTATTTAAGAATATCATGATCTGATTTTACCTTAAAGTGTCTTCCCATTAGGTAAGGTTTCCATTTTGTTAGTGCATGTAGTATTTCCAACATTTACTTATAAATAGATTTCTGTAAATACTTTCCTTTGATTGGATTACTTTCAAAAGTGACAGGTCTTCCTTATTGCATTAAAACAACACCAATTCCATTTCCCGAGGTATCACATTCCACAATAAAGGTTTTTTTGAAGACTGGCATAGCTAAGATCGGTGCTTGGAACATTTCTTCTTTAAGATTTTCAAAGGCCTTAGTTGCTTTTGGATTCCGAGAATATGCATATTTTTTCAATAATATTGTTAGAGGTGTTGCTATTCTCCCATAATTCTTAACAAACTTGCGATAATACCCTATTAACCCAAGAAATCCTCGCAGATGCTTTAGGGTTGTGGGGATTTTCCATTCCATAATGGCTTCAATTTTGTTAGGGTCTACCTTAACACCCTCATGAGATATAATATGACCCATATATTCCACCTCCTGTACTCCAAAGAAACATTTGAAGGTTTTTGCTTATAATTGTTTCTCCTCCAACAGTTTGAGCACCATGTCAACATGTTGAATATGATCCTTCCAAGACTTTTTGTAGATTAGTATATCATCAAAAAATACTAAGACAAAATTTCTAAGAAAGGGTTTTAAAATCATCATCCCTTGAAATGTAGAAGCTGCATTTGTAAGGAAAAAAGGCATGACCAAAAATTCATAATGACCCTCATGAGTTCTAAATGTTGTTTTCAAAATGTCTTTAGTCTTCATTCTAATTTGATGATAACCTGAATGAAGATCCAACTTGGTGAAGTAAATTTCTCCATGTAGTTCATTCAATAATTCATCAATGACATGAATGGGAAATTTATCTTTAATAGTGAGTTTGTTGAGCTCCCTATAATTTGGAAACATGCACCATGATCCATCCTTATTGTGCACCAATACTACTGGAGCAGAGAAAGAACTTTTACTAGGTTGAATTATACTAGCCTCTAGCATTTCTACAATCATACGTTCAATTTCTCTCTTTTGGGCATAGGGATATCTGTAAGCCCTGGTGTTTGGAGGAACACTTCCTGGAATCAGATGAATAGCATGATCATGATCACGAATATATGGGAGTCCTTTGGGATCTCAAACACCTTGGGATGATTGTCCAATACTTTTTGGATATTTTGAGAAATAGAGGATTTCGATGTTTGAACCTGTAGTGAGCATAATTGTGCAATTATGCCTCATTGTTATTTATTTAGAAGCTTTGTCATGACATTACAGATGATTATACTTCTTGGTTTCCCTGTGATACCATGCAATTCAACTTCCTTTCCTTCCCAAAAAAAATTCAAGAAAAGTTCTTGAAAATTAAAAGCTATAGTCCCCAAAGATTGTAACCGTTGGACTCATAGAACAACATCAACACCACCCATTGGAATAGAAAGAATTGGACTATTCAATACATATTCCCCCATGGTTAGCTTGATATTATGGCACTTTCCAGAGCAATTTGTAGTTCCTCCATTTGCAACCATCGCTTGACATTCTGGTTTTGGATATAGGAAGCAATTCAATTCCTTGGATATCTTAAATTGAATAAAATTATGTCTACTACCCGAATCAATCAACACTATTACCATATATATATATATATATATATATATATATATATATATATATATATATATATATATATATATATATATATATGAGTTTGAGGAGTGGTAATTCCTGCCAATGCATTAAAATATATGGTTGGATTCATTTTTTACTTATCTAGGGTTGGTTCCTGGTGTATAGCCTCCTCTTTTGATGTTTCTTGTTCATTTTCTTCCTCCTCTTCACAATCTATGTAAAATAATTTCTTCTCATCTCACTTATCACCTTTAGTGTATTTGTTATCACAACTATAACAAATCCCTTTTCCTCTTTTTTCCTCCAATTTTTGTGGTGTCAACCTTGTAGGTTGTGGATGGATAGGAGGAGCAACATTTCCATCTTTATAGTTGTGACTGGTAGACTTCCTTGTTGCCATAATTTTTCTTTCAACTTTTATTGCCACCCTGAATGAATTTTCCAATGAATCAGGTTCCCAAAGGAAAACCTCAAGTTGGATGTTCTACTTTAAATTCCCTATGAATACATCAATCCTATGTTCCTCTCGAATATTATCTACCCTTATATTAATTTTTTGTAATTCCTCAATGTGCTCCATCATTGAACCCTTTTTTTTTAGATTTATCAATTGGCTAAAGAATGTGTTTCTCTTTGTATCCTCATAATGTGATATCATTTCCTCCATAAAAACTAACCAAGTGACAAGTGGTTTACAATAAAAAATCCATAGATACCATACAAACTGATTTTTTTCTAAATATAAAGTTGCAATGTGTACCTTTTGTGTGTGTTGCACATTATGGAGCTCAAAGTATTTCTCCATTTGTAGTATCCATGTTATCAGATATTTTCCATCAAAATACCTCATATCTATCTTTGGAATATGGTGGGTCTTAAATCCAACATTAGAGTCTATGAAATCATTATTAACATTTATTTTTTTCTCATCATGAGTTTCATCTACTACCCTTTCGCCATTAGGAACCATTTCTTGTAGCAACTTTGTCAAACCTTCCTTCAAACCTTCCATGTCCGCTTTCAGTTTTTCTTCTATACCATCAATCTTAGTTTCCATTCCATCCATTCAAATCTTCAAACCATCAATATTATCTTCCATGCCTTTCTTAAAACCATCCATCTGAGTTTACATTTCATTTTTGGTTACTTTTTATGAGAGCGAAATTTGTTGCACTTGGTATCATAATTTTGATATACCATGTTGCACTTCTTCCTATTCATGTGTAATAGTAGAGCTTCGAGAGGGCTTAATGGATGTGGAATTATTTTTGGGAGGCATTATATAACCCAATACTAATATCAATGCTTCAATATGCCCTTTGGAATCACTTCAAATTGATTTTTTTAAACAAAATTTATACAATTAAAAAAGAAACACACTTTTTTCTTTCTTTTGAAGAGCTCGATATGTAAACTGATGTATCTCTGTGATTTCATATCCCCTAGATTTGAAATTTGGTCCTATATTATCCCTCTAAGTCTTATTTTCAATGCCATAGGTCAGACCTAATTTGGATTCTTCAAGACAAAGTTATGCTTGATCTCCCACAATGACCTAATTATGGAATGGTTCAGTACAGTGAACTTGTACGACATGCCACGTGTCACTGTTTTGACCTTCGACCCTAAAATCGATATACAAGAAACTACAGTCCATGAACGTCTGACCAATTTTTACATAATTCTAATCCGATGTCAAAAACAAAATTTATGACGAGTTTCCCTCGGTGACCTATTTGAGATGAAATTCTGGAGCCTGCAAAAACCCTAACTTCCATAGATCATATCTCCAAAAATATTGCGAACCAAGGTATGAAATTTTTATACGAAGTTAATCAAGATTTTGGATCCACAGAGTAAAAATTTCAACTTCTGAAGCCTCGTAGAAAACACATTATAGCGAAAATTCCAAGATGTCCTATTTGAAGAAGCGAAACCCTAGAATCCTAAGCTCTGATACCAAATGTTATGCAACTAGTTCACAAAATATAAGAAAATATAGATCAACGACTTAGAAATCAACCTCTTTGAGGGGGAAACCTCCTTTACATTACATAAATGAATAATTATTAGATGATTCAAATGATAAAAAACTACTTTCTATATATAGGAGTCTAAGGGGTCCCAATATAATCAGAACCTACATAACAATAATAATGTAAGGGCACAACAATAACAATAGTGGGCTTCTATGGGGCACAATGATAACACTATGCAAACTACATGGGCACAACAATAACAATAAGGGGCTACACTAAGGATTACAATAAGGGGATACACTAGTATTATATGGACCTAACAAAACAAACCATGTGATTATGCAGAGGTGAGGTTTACACGGCACAAACAACAAGTCACAGATATCAATTGTAACGTAAGCCTCCTCATAGCAGACTTGAATAAAAATTTGGGGATATTTAGAGAAGATGGGGGTTCGAATGCAAAGAAAAAATCAGAATAGGGATCAGAATATTGGGGCGAAATAGAGAAGTAGTTGAAGAAAGAGAAATAAAAATATTAACCCAATTCAAGTGTTGTGAACCAATCATAGTCCTTATTTAAAATGGAAGAAAAATTTGATATCAAGTCATACCACAGTGGTATCGACACTCTGAATTTGAAACACTAGTTGCAAAAAATAGAAGTTTATTTCAGTGTCCATCAGATCGAGGAAGGGCAAAAGATCTCATTTCCACAACTGAAATTAGAGGGCCATGCACTAACTTGGTGGGAGAGCCACACAGAAACCCTGAGGTTAGAGGGAGAAACTCCAGTGACTAAGTGGGAAGATTTCAAAACCCTCATTAAGTCACATTTTTATCCCATTGGGTACATGGAGGACCAGTGGATCTAGTGGCATTACTTTAGGCAAAATCTGGGCCAAAGCATAATGTTGGGTATCTCTCCAAAGAACCTAGATGTACTCCTCAAGTATTTGGGGGGTATGCATTGCCATCTGCGTGATCAAGTGATGTTGTTGAAGCCCAAATTAGTGGAGGAGGCTTATGTACAAGCACAATACCTAGAGAACATAGGCCAGAAGAGAGCACAATCGAGTGGATAAAAGAAGAAGCAGCGACCAGAAACTTCTAAGGAGGGTAAAAAGAAGAAAAAAGGGGGAAAATATTAAAGATAATGGAAACCACTACAACATTGATGGAAATACAGAGGAAAAATGTTGTAATTTGAAGCCAGAGCTAAACCCGAAGAACAAGAAGAAAGATAACCAGAAGAAGAATCTCATGGTCACTGATTCGAGCAACCGAGTTGAAAGCTACTCGGATGTGGATGAGAAGATCGTTTGTACGTCAATACATAATGAGTTGAATATGAGTAACGTTTAGCAAGAGAAAGAGGAATAAATGACCAAACTCTTCCATTAAATATACAGGTCAAGAAGACAAAGATTGATGCTTTATTTGACTTAGGATCACAGGCGAATGTCATTACGGCATAACTGGTTAGGAAGTTTGGGTTGGAAGTTTGTGATCATCCAAACCCATATCCATTGGGATGGGAAAATAAGGATGCAAAGTTGAAGGTAAAAAAATAGTGTAAAACTATATTTTCTATCAGTGTTTATTTTATTGATGAAGTAGATCTGGATCTGGTTCCCCTTGATGTATGTGGAGTCGTGTTTTGGAGTCCGTACATGTACATGCGTGATACAATATTCATGAGGAGAGCCAACCAATACCAACTCGTCAAGGATGGAAGATCATTCATCATCAACGCGCACAAAGGGAAGTCAAAAATTTCACTGGTAAGTGCCAACCAAGATAAGAAATTGATCATTTATAGTAAGAAGTATGCTTTATTGTTTTTAAGAGAAATTCAATCTACAGAGGAGTCAATAAGAGGAAATGAATCCATGGAGGGGTTTACTAAGAAAGAAAAACAACAATTGGAGGAGTTTTTACAGGTATACAACGATGTTTTTTTAGCTCCTAAAGGGTTAACACCTAAGAGAGAAGTGTAGCATTATATCCAGCTATTGTTAGACTCCCCATTGCCAAATATTGGATTGTACAGACAATCTGTTATAGAAGCAAGTGAGGTGAAGAAACAGTTGCAGCAACTGCTGGAACATGGTGTCATTCTACTGAGTACATCACCCTCTGGGACACCCATCATCATTGTGTCAAAGAAGGATGGGACTTGACGAATGTGTATAGATTGCATAGCGCTGAAAACTATCACGCTCAAGAACATATACCCCCTTCCCGGGATAGATGATTTGTTGGATCAGTTCCAGCAAGAAAAATACTTCACCAAGCTAGACTTGAAGTTTGGATATCACTAGGTTTGAGTCAAAGAAGATGATACATAGAAGACCACTTTCAAAACCAGGCAAGGTTTGTATGAGTGGTTAGTTATGCCATTTGGCCTATGTAATGCAATAGCTACATTTATGAGTTTAATGAATTATGTACTTCACCCTTTTATATATTCATTTTTTATTATCTATTTGGATGATGAAATGGTATATAGTTCTACCCAGGATGAGCATATTTCACATTTGATGTAGGTGATGGAAACATTGAAAAAGCACTAGTTGCTAGAAAATCTCAAGAAGTGTGAGTTTGCGTAGCAACGTTTGGTGTATCTGGGGTATTTTAATGGTGGAGGAGAGCTGAAGATAGATCCTTCCAAGATGGAGGCTGTTGTAACTCCTAAAGACAGCCTTGAGTTGCTAAAGACTAGTGCCTAGGACATATTAAAATCAGAGTATTTAAATACATTCACTTAAGGACTCCTTTGAAGGTATCTTCACCAAGAATTTATGAGACTGTGGTTCAGGAATGATGAGGACTCTTGGTATTTAGATCATGCAAGAAAATCTTCACTTGAAATGGGCTCGGGAGGCCGTATACGTCTAGGATGATTCAAATGGGCCAAGTAAGAAACCAATGAACATATATTTGAATATAATTCGGCGATGATTAGAAGAATTAGACAGAGAAATGAGTGGTTAGTTATGCCATTTGTCCTATGTAATGCAATAGCTACGTTTATGAGTTTAATGAATGATGTAATTCACCCTTTTATAGATTCGTTTGTTATTATCTATATGGATGATATACCGATATATAGTGCTACCTGGGAGGAGCATACTTCACATTTGATGCTAGTGCTGGAAACATTGAAAAAGCACTAGTTGCTAGAAAATCTCAAGAAGTGTGAGTTTACGTAGAAATATTTGGTGTATATGGGGTATTTTGTTGGTGGAGGAGAGTTGAATATAGATCCTTCCAATATGTAGGCCATCATGAAATGGTTGGTTCCTATTAATGTTTCTGATGTCATGAGTTTCATTAGGGTAGCATAATACCTAAGGAAATTCATAGCCTTGTTTTCAGCGGTAGCAGCACAGCTCCAAGCCATAACAACAAGTGGTAATATTTTCCAGTGGGGAAAGGTCAATAGAGGGATTTTGAGGAGTTAAAGAATAAGATTATTCAAGCACTAGTTCTAGCATTACCAAACTTGCATCGGCCTTTCCAAGTGTTGACAGATGCAAATGGGTATGCTATGGGAGTTGTATTGATGCAAGGAGGAAGGCTTGTATGTTACCATTCTAAAGTTTTTCATGGGGTAGTTCTTAACTAACCTACCTACGATAAGGATCTCTATGCCATGGTACAAGCTGTGGAGAAGTGGAATAATTATCTCATGGGAAAGGAGATAGTAATCCACACAGATCAGCAGTCATTACAGTACTTGTAGTCCCAAAGTAAGTTACAACATACCAGGAATTACAAGTGGACGTGGTTTTTACAGCAGTTTCATTTGGTGATCAAGTATAAGAAGGGAAGCACAAAAAATTTGTCTGACATCATTTCAAGGCCACCCACATTGAAGATTACAACTTTGGGGAATCTTTTGCACATGGGGCCATTCACCCATGATGCATACAGAGAGGCATATTTAGCAGATGAGGAATTCAAGGAGGCGTATCAACAGTTGCAAAGTTAGATTCATGTGCACGATGGCGACAACACCATTGACTACCATCTCTAGGATGTCTACTCTACATGTTATATAAGCTATGTGTTCCTAGAAGTGAGATATTGTAGTTGATTAGAGAGGCTCACACCTCCAAGGTTGTAGGGCACTTTGGTGTAGGGAAGATCATGGCTAACTTGAAGAGGTATGTGTATTAGCCCAAAATGAAAGAGAATGTATCTAGGTTCATAAGAGGATGCATGCTTTTTGTACCAACAAGCCTAGAAACAAGAAATAGGGTCTATATCATCCCTTACCTGTACCTACTTGTCCTTTGGAAATCATTTCCATGGACTTTGTGCGAGGTTTACATACAACCATGAAGGGGCATGACTACTTTTTCATAGTAGTTGACAAGTTCATCAAGATGTGTGTTCTGATGCCCTATAAAAGGACCATCATTGGGCAAGAAGCAACAAATTTTTTCTTTATACAACTCTGGGTGCACTTTAGGATACCAAGGGGTATCATTTCAGATAGGGATACAATATTTATCAGTGCATTAAGGACTACATTGTGGGAGAATATGGACAAAAAGTTGAAGATATATACAACGTTTCATCCATAGACAGATGGGAAGACAAAAGTAGTCAACAGGACTTTGGTGCAGCTTCTGAGGGGATACAACCAGAAGCATATGAATACCTGTGATGAAAATCTAGTACAACATTCTCATAATAGAACAATCCACACTTCTACATGAAAGTCCCCATTTGAAACTTGTTTTGGATATTTCCGCCTTCACCTTTTGATATTGCATATGGGAAATAAGGAGGGGTGATCCAGGTGGATATTGGTGGACACCCACCTATTCCACTTTGACCTCTATTTTGTTTCATAATTTTCCTTGTTTATAGCTTCATTTACTATTTTTTGCATTTTTTCGGGTCTTGAACTTCCGGAGCATTTTTGACCCACTAAACGACATTTTTTTGAGGTTTTTTGGAGGCCCGTAGCCATGGGAAAGGGCCTGCAGAAAATCGTGCAGTACTCGAAGAGGTATTTTTGATGACATATCTTATGCGCAAAACAGAGATAATATGATGAATTTATGACCCCTGGAAATTTGGCTGCCCAAATAACCCCAATGGAGCCCAAAAACTCTTGGTGTTCCATCTCCTGGGGTTAGGGTTTTGGTTGTTTATGGTTTTCCCATGTTGTTCAATAATAAAAATTCCTTAGAGCTCCATTGTAAGGCTATTCAGAGGCATGTACCTACCACATATGTTCTCAAAGATAAGCTACCATCGCCCAAGCTAGTTTATTTCCATTATGTCTGTAAGCTTATTTCAACTATTGGATATTAATGAAATGAAGTTTTATTCCTTCTACATCTATGTATTTATGTTTATTTATGTACTTTATTATGTTCCTTCACAAGTTCGTATCAATTTTATCAGGGTGGTTTGTTCTTTCTTGATATTTTGTTGCATGTCCCCAACGAGATCAGGGTATAAGGAGTTAGGGCTCGATCTGGTTGAACCTTTGCAAGATCAGCATTCCAAACCCCGACGGCCTCCCATGGTGGAAGAAATTAAAGATGAGGGAGTAGGAGATCCTATAAAATATTGCTCGAGGAGGCCCTCGAGAAATAAAGGAACGTGATGATTGATAACTTTTCGCAGATCCTTCGACGACTACCCACCAATGACGCATCTTCATTCAACAACCACTCTGGAGGTGCTACTCGTTTTAAGATACAATTTAATTTTAACATTCCCATTTTTTAGGGTCAAATAGATGTAGACGTTGTAGATAGATGGTTGAATCTATTAGAAGGATATTTTTTGGTTCATTACTTTTCCAATTGGGAAAATATTACTTTTCACTCCTCAAAGTCACCCCCCATGTCAAGCACTGGTGCGAAACCTACTGTGAGAAAAAGGATGAGAGGGAATCCTCCATATTATCGGCCACAACCACTTGGAATTATTTTCAAGATCAAGGAACAATATTACCCTGTGGGGAGCTATGAGGAAAATTACATACAATGGACTGCATTGTGGCAACATAAGTTGTGTGCCAATTTGTAGAAATGCACTTTGGGCATGGCCAGGGTTCAATATCTAGGATACATCATTAATGAGAATGGGGTGCATGTGGACCTGTTGTGACCAGCAACAACCCCCCTTTTTATTTAATATTAGTAATAATACTAAATAAATGGGGACCCTTAGTTAAAAAATCCAAAAAATCAATTAGGATTTGTTTTCCTTTTCTAATAAAACTTTCTATCATAAACTTATAGAAATCCCTTAGAAAGAACATTAAGAAACACTTAAGTTTATGATAGATTACAATAAAACTGCTCTTTAAACAAAATAGCGCATCCATAGCAAAATGGTATATATCTTTTATAAAACTGAAATGATTTGCTTTTTGCGATAATGCGATCCCCAAAAGCTTATACAAATAAACGTATTTAATGCAGACGAAGACAACAAGTAAAAAACAATAAGTGATTATTAGCCCCTTTTAAGGCCATTTTCAGACTTTATGCTTTTGCGAGATTTGCGTATGTGTACCTTGCGCTATTGCTAAATTTTTTTCGCTATTTTACATACCTATTTAATTCATTTTGACAAGCAAGTATTTATTATTATGATACACAGATATCGTTACAAACGCAGATCGCAATGTCGCGTATTCATAAAAGCGCGTTTTCCAAAGGAAATCTTACCATATATCAAATCTGTTATGCGCTTTAATGATTAAATTAAATGATTGGATTGACAATTAATGGTAAATAAGATTGTGTTTGGATTGAAAGTCGTTTCACGATTAAAATATTATATTTCATCCGCTTTCACATTGAAAACAGTCTCATCACCTTTCTTATGCCATTACTCTCATTTACTCGTAAAACACAGGCACGAAGGAGCAAACGTCTATACAAATCTTTCACTAAACACTATGGGTAAGAAGGAGAAGAGCTCGAGTTCTGTAAACAAAGAAATGGCTTCGCTGTATGCAGACACCTCTTGTAATAAGGATGCGGGTATATCCACTTGGGAAGGAATGTATAATCTGTTAGAAGAAGAAAACCCTGTGGTGATGAAAGTTGTAGCTACAGCAGGTTCTAGTAATACGTCTGAAGCAACCCTCAAAGAACTGGCTTGTTCATTTCTGCATAGGATAGCGGCAAGGCCAAGAATTATCCCATATACAGACATGGTGAGATGGGTGCTGGACAGCACTGATATTTTAGACAGACAATTCAGAACTCCAGCTCAAGAGCTAATCGGGTCATTCACCACGGAAGATCTGAGATTAATGTATAAGTTGCCAGAACCTCATGCGCCTTATAATAAGCAATTTATGGAAGAATTTGCCAGAGAACATGTGAATTTATCAGAATGCACACAGGAATGGACCAAAAGAGATGAACCATTGAAGAAAATCAAACACGAGTGGACAGTACCAAAAAAGGATGTTTTAGACGTTGTTCACAAGTTCAAATATCCAAGTGGGAAAATTGACACAATTTCTACCACAAGATAAGGTATGTATGTTTGCCAAAATTAGCCTCTATAGAGCTTAGAGCACAAAGAAGTCATGGAGGCTCTGAGTTTCGCAGAAACATAAAGCTCTCTCAAGAAAAGGTCAGAGTCGAAGAGACTTGAAATAACTATAAGACAAAATGAGGAAACATTGACCAAATTCAAGGCACTTAATGCTGAGAAAGGAAAAAGATGTAGAGCGTGTTCGGCACAGAGAAAAACTACTGTGAAAGGAAAAATCGATAAAAAGAAACTACTTTGGCTAAAAGTATGATATGAAAAAATGGTGAAGCAAAATCAAGATGAAATTGCAAAATTGATAACAGAGCAAAAAGCTCCAATAAAAGGAAATGCACAAAGATAAGGTAGCAGAGGAGGCAGCTACAACGGTAAACACTCTTACTGATTATGTAAATGACAATTTACACAAAGCTAATTTGATTCCAGAAACTGTTCCAGAATATCTCCCACAGGCACATCAACTGCAAACAGAATGGAGGCAAAAGGAAGAAGAAAGAGCAAAATCTGTCCAAGGGCTGAAAAAATTGAATTGGGACTCATACTGGATGTACTTGGTGAAGCCATATAGTCAGCACAGTGTGCTTAATTGTATCATCAATGCTAAAGAGAAGATTTCTCCTACGCTTTCCGACTCTGTTTTAGGACAGTTGAGTTCTGAATTCGGTCAACCGCGTCTTCTCAAAACTATGCTAGATGCCTGCAAGTTTAAAGATCAAGTTCATAGATAGTTAGATTTAGTTTTAATTTTACTGTATTTTAGCCTAGGAAAAGGACGGTCATTGAACCTAATCCTTAATTTTTGGTTGTATCATTTTTAGATTTTAGCTTGTGGGTATATTTAGGACAGAACCCTTTCCTATGGTCAGAGAAGGGTCCGGATCTTAATATTTTTGACTTGGAGATTGCATTTGCACCATTGTCTTATATATTTTTGTAAGATCATATCCGGTGATTTTCATGCAAATATCTTTAAGGTTGCATTTCATTCCTTTTTGGAATTTAGATTTTTATAATTTGTTACTTGGATTAGAATATTACATTGCATTTGAAAGTCTTTGGCCAGAATGAGTGTATTTCTATCCTTTCACCTATGATTTCTTTTTGTCTGTTATTTTTTTTTTGTTTGTTTTGCATCTGTTACTCATTTGTATATATATTTATGTTTTCACAACGTCTCCTTTTATATATCATTTCTAAGTATAATTGAAACGTTATCTTTCATAAGTATATATAGATGGTATACAATGATGAATGCAATATGTTAATACAACTCTGTTTAATTTCTTAAACAGAGTTATCTTTATTTGTTTCTGCATATTTCAATTTAAATAATAATACATTTTCATGGCTATTGTTAAATTGGAACAATCTTAAGTTGTATTCACATATAATTACCCAGGTTAGTGTTAGAATTTCTTTATCAGTATTTAGTTTAAATTAGATATTTTTATTTTAGTTAATTTAGTCCCATTTCCACCCATCTAAACCAATCCATTTAGTTATAAGGAAACTGGTCCTTTAAATCTAGTCAGAGCCACCATACCAAACGGAAAAGGAGTTGTCTTAAGGTCCCGACCGGGTGGTTTTCCCCGATGTTTGAAGCAGAGATTTTCTAGGCTTCAACATTTTTGGCGCTAGAAGGAGGGCATGAGCTATGAATGGCAAGTAAATCTCTATCCACAAGCCATTCCGAGAGCAAAACACCCTCATTAACTTCTTCAATTTCTTCTGAAATTCAAAATCCTAGAGAAGAAATTGCAAAAAATATTCAAACACCCACTACCAAAATCTTTAAACATTCAGACGATCAACATTTTGAGTCTCCTGAAGTTCAAGATTTAATTCATAAATTGAAAGGATTCTCATTATCTCTTGAAGAGTCTGAAATATCTGAAGGTAGTGTAACTTCAAAATTTGTTTCTTCAAAACCTCTTACTAGGCTTCAAAGTGAAAAACTTGGTATTTCTCCGAAAGAATTCCCTTTACCTAGTAGATTCAAGACAAGAAAAACTCAATCGGAATCAGTAAGTGATATAAGTTCAACATCTAATATTCAATTACCTGTTTCTGAAATCCCAACTCAACAAAGTACAGTTGTTTCCACATCATCTCCTCAATCATCATCTGCTCAATCATCATCAATCTCAACATCATCTATTCCAACAACTTCTATTCAAACACCACCAGTTTCTACTACTCCTCCAATAGTTGTTCCAACAATGGCTAGACCATGGGCTACTCCAGGGGCAGTCAACATGGCCGCACCTTTACATGATTTACCAAACAATCCTGGAAAATGGCTTCCAAAGTTTAGCCCAGATCTTAACATTCAAGCCGAAGAACATATCAATAACTTTATGCTGGCTATTAATTTGAATGGAGTCACACATGAAGATGTTGTAGTTAGACTATTCCCTTATACTCTTCAAGGAGTAGCTGGATCATGGTACTTTTCATTACCATCAGGATCCATAACAAGTTGGGCCAATTTTGCAGATCATTTTTTAACCAAATTTGGAGACGACCGATCAATAGCAACTTTACTCAATGACCTCTCAAATTTGAAGATAGAACCCAAGGAACCCATTAAAGAATTCAATGCTAGATTCAACAAACTCTTGAACAAAATTCACACAGATTCACAGCCCAGTGAACAAGTCAGAATTGAATGGTACATAACTGCCTTACCCTCTAACATAGCAATTTTCGTAGACAGAGCTGCAAAGCCTACATTAGATGAGAATATGAAAGAAGCTATTGCAGTGGAAAAACGAATTACTTCTCTGGAAAAGAAAAATGCTATCGAGGAAAGGAAATCAAAGAAAGTCAGCTTCAAAGATGATTTAAAGAAAAAGGCCAAAGATCCATACGACATGGAAGGTTTACAGAAAGTTCTTAAAACCATGTCAAATGAAATGGTTGAAATTAAAAAACAAGTGGCTGAAACTTCTACCAAGAAACCATTCCGAAATTTTAGAAGAAACCAAGTTGAATATAAACCTCCTAATGCAATCTCTAATGCAGAATCAGAAGAAGAGGAAGAGGAAGAAGATATATCTATAGTATCAGATGAAGAAAATGAAAATGAAGAAATAGTTGAATTGAATGGAATGTGGGATTTTATTCTCCCTAATTCTGATAGTGAAGAAGCTATGCCTGTAAGTACTAGGAGTAAATCCACAGCGGAACTAGTGCAAACAGGTTCCTAAAAAGAAAATTACAACTCCAAGTACCAAAGACAAATCCCCTGTAAAGAAAACTTCTCCATTACCTACTCAAAATCAGCCATCCTCTTCTAATCCTCCTACATCAACAACAAAGACTTTAGTAGTGTCAGATCCTATGGAATACAAAATTGTCGAAGACATGAAAAATATCAAAGCTAACATTTCCTTACATGAACTCAGCAAACTTAAACACTAGCAAAAGTTGCTATTGAAAGAATTGAATGCTACACCAATTGCTCCTTTACCAAGCGGTGTAGTTGCAAAAGCAGCGAAAGGAACTGGTAAGCCACTAGATAAGATAGATGCTACTGATACTATGCTCATTGGAGAAAAGTCAAATTCTCAAACTCCTCCTTTTCTTCTAACTTATGAGATATACAATAAAAATCTTCACAATTGTTTGATTGATTTTGGAGCTTCCTCTAATATAATGCCTACTTCTGTCTGTGCTAAATTGAATATCGAACCACAGAAATCAGCAGTTCATATCGTTCAATTGGATCGCTCTAAAGTCCAAGTTGTGGGAGAAATCAATTCAGTTACTATCAGATTAGCCTCTGATCCTAGGATTGTCCAAAGAATTGATATTTGATTGCTGATATTCCTGAATTCTATGGATTAATATTGAGCAGGGACTAGTCTGTGAAACTTAATGGTTATATCTCAACTGATTATTCGCATATGTGGCTTCCCTACAAAGGGAAACCAAATCAAATTAAAATTGAACGAGAAAAACATATGACGCACATTGTCACTGAATTCGAACAACCTAATGAGCCTGTGGCATTCAACAACAATATTCTTGGAGGTTATTCTGCTGAATCATTTCTTGGAAACTTCGAAGCTCCTCAATCACCTTTTTCTGTAAATAATTTTGTTTCTCAGATAGAAAATTTTTCACAATCTGATTCTTCTAGAATTGTAAATATTTCTAATGTAATTGTAGATAAGCCAATAGACAAATCTTTATTTTGGTCATTATATTTTGATGGATCAAAGTCTAGTGATGGAGCTGGAGCTGGATGCATCTTAATTGATCCAGATGGAGAAAAAACCATGCTGTCATGTAGGTTAGAATTTGAGTGTACTAACAATACTGCAGAATATGAAGCCTTAGTTCAAGGACTTTATAAAGCTGTAGGGTTAGATGTTAAAAACTTGAAAGTCTTTGGTGATTCCGAAATTGTCATAAAACAAGTTAGGAATACTATTCATTGCATTTCAGGACATCTTAAACACTATCAAACCCTAGTACAAGATCTCACCACTCATTTTTTAGCATTTAATATTTCTCCTATTCCTTGGAATCAGAATACATCAGCTGACTTGTTAGCTAATGTTGCATCTAAACTCCTACCTGCTGAAGATTGCAGTCCTGATAGGTTTTCTGTAGAATTGATTTTTCGTCCATCTGTCCCAGATAATGTTACAAATTGGAGAGTATTCCATCATGATCAAGATATTCTAAATTTCATGACTTCAGAGAAATCATATGATGAGAAAATTATTGACGAAGATGATCATGATTTACAAATTGCTTCAAAAGGTAATGAAAACCCCATTCCAAAATCTGTTCTTAAATTAGAAGATTTATATGACATTAAAGATATATTCAAGAAAGTCACTAATACTAAACTTTAAAGCTCTACCTTGAAGTTTGAATTAGTAAATCATGGTTCTGATTCTAAACCTCAAAACGTTAACTTAGGACTCAATTTAACACCAGAAGAAAGGAATGCATTCATTAAACTGCTGAACAAGTATAAAAACGTTTTTGCTTGGAATTATGATGATCTAAAAACGTATGATACTTCAGTTATTCAACATACAATTCCAATGCTTCCTGATATTAAACCTGTTCAACAGAAGTTGAGAAAGATTCATCCAAATCTCGAAAGTCAAATCAAATCAGAACTTAATAAACGTTTGAAAGCCAAAATCATTTTTCCTGTCAGGCACTCCAATTGGGTTTCCAATATGGTACCTGTAAGGAAGAAAAATGGTGATATAAGAATCTGTATTGATTTCAGAAATTTAAATAAGGCATGTTTAAAAGACAATTTCCCATTGCCAACCATGGAACAGATACTTCAAAAGGTAGCTGGTTGTGAACTTATGTCTTTTCTCAATGGATTTTCGGGCTATAATCAAGTTTTAGTTCATCCAGATGACAGATTGAAAACAAATTTCAGAACAAAATGGGGAATTTATGCTTATCAGAAAATGCCTTTTGGTCTAATAAATGCAGGAGCGACTTTTCAAGGGGCCATGGACATAGCATTTAAAGGTCTGATCAATAAATTAGTTGTTGTTTATCTTGATGACATAACGGTATTTTCAAAAAAGAGAGCCAATCATCTACATGATTTAAAACAAATATTTGAAAGATGTAGAAGGTTTGGTATTTCCTTAAATCCGAAGAAATATTTCTTTGCTTTAGATGAAGGAAAACTCTTAGGATTTGTTGTGTCAAAAGATGGTATATATATTGATCCAGATAGAGTGAAAGAAATTTCTGATATTTCTTTACCTCATAACAAAAAATCCATGCAATCATTTCTTGGAAAGATCAATTTTGTTAAAAGATTCATTCCTGATTTTTCTTTTATTGTTTTACCTATGCAAAATATGATCAAGAAGAATTCAGTATTCAAATGGGGGCAGAAAGAAAAAGAAGCTTTTGAGTCAATCAAACAAGCGATCATTAATGCACCAGCATTGAATACCCCGGATTTTTCTAAAGATTTTACTTTGTATACTCTGGCCACTGAAACATCCTATGCAGCCGTTTTAACACAACTCAATGATCAAGAAATTGAAGCACCAATTTCTTTCTTTAGTTCAAATCTGCAAGGAGCTGAGCTTAATTATTCCGATGTTGAAAAACAAGCCTTTGCTGTATTTAAATCAATCAAACATTTCAAACCTTTTCTCTTGAAAACACATACAAAAATCATCCCATTCTCTGCAGTGAGGCAATTATTAATTCAAAAAGAAGTAGGAGAAAATAGAGCTAACTAGGTAACAGCCTTGCAAGAATATGATATTGATATTAAACCAGCTAAGATTGTTAGAGGACAAGGTTTTTGCAGATTATTGGCAGGAGCTCATAACATACCAGAAAATCAAGATATTCAATTAAGTCAGATAAATGTTACAGATTCTGGATCTCAGTATGCTGATCTTATCTATTACTTGAAAAATGGGTATGCTCCTTCTAATCTCAGCTATAAGAGTAAACGCGCTTTAAGGTTAAAGGCTATTAAATATGAGATCATTGATAATGTGTTATTTAGGAAAAATTATGATTCAATTTTATTAAGATGTCTTGAAAAGACTGAAGCTGAAAAGGTTTTGCAGGAATTGCATGATGGACTAGCAGGAGGTCATTTTGGAGGTGATACCACAGCTCACAAAATAATCCGTGCTGGTTATTACTGGCCTACCCTTTTTAAAGATACGCATGATTACGTAAGGAAGTGCCAAATTTGTCAAACTACAAGTGGAAGACAAAGGAAACCAACTTTTCCTTTGCATCCAGTGACTATTGAGCAACCATTCGAACAATGGGGGCTTGACATTATTGGTGAGATAGTACCTCATTCTTCCAAACAACACAAGTACATCCTTACTGCAACTGATTACTTTAAAAAATGGGTAGAGGCAATCCCATTGAAGGTAGCCAATTCTTATTCAATTATTGATTTCATAGATCAATTCATCATAACCAGGTTTGGTGTACCTAACGCTCTAGTCTTTGATAATGCATCTTACTTCTCTGGAAATAGTTTAATAGAATTTGCAGTCAAAAGAGGTTTTAAATTAAAATATTCAGCAAATTATTATCCACAAGGTAATGGTTTGGCTGAATCAACTAACAAAAACCTTATCAAAATCATTAAAAGGACCGTTGATCAAAATCAAAAGAATTGGCACAAATATTTAATCTTTGCATTATGGGCTGATCATATCACTGAAAAAGCTTCAATAGGGACTTCACCTTCCAATCTGGTTTATGGAAAAGAAGCTGTGATACCATCAAATTTAACTCTTCCATCGTTAGCCTTAGTGCAATTTATTGAAGAAAATCCTTCTTCATCCATTCAATTGAGATATGATCAAATCCTTAAACTAGAAGAAGATAGGGACAAAGCAAAAATTACTCATGAAAAACATCAACAGCTTGTAAAATATTCTTTTGATGCAAGTTCTACCGGTTCAAAAATTTTGTCAATTGGTGATCTTGTTTTGAAATGGGATAAAGCACACGAAGAAAAAGGTAAACATACCAAATTTCAGAAAATGCGGCTTGGACCATTTCAGATCGTTGAGAAGATAAGCTCAAATACATTCATACTCCAAGATCTAACAGGTAAGAGAGAATCTCTTCCTGTAAATGGGCTTATCTTGAAGAAATTCTTTTCATAAGGAGGTAACCCCTTCTTAACTGTACATATTCCTTTCTGCAGAATTTTGATTGTTTTTGTTTTTGAATAAAGGTTGTTAATAAGTCTCTGATTGACTATTTACTATTTAAGAAAATTTCTTCCGAAGAATATTATAAATATTTATTTTGTGTAAATAAGATTTTTTTTAAAGTAATGATCACAGTTTTTGAATAGTTTAAAATAAGATGTTAAACTTTGAAAGATTATTTCAATCATTTGTATGATCTTTTGAAAACTTGAGAAGAATGTAAATCATCATAATTTTATTAAGCAGAGAAAGGTTATCTATCAAAGTAAAGATTTTTTTCAAAGTTTTGGAACTCAAAAAACTCTGAAAATTGTCATCCATTGATTCTTAAGGATAAAACTATTTCACTCCATCCATTTAAGTTGTGATTTTTTTAGAATGTAATTCTAAGAAATTTGAAAATTTAAAGAGATAAGAGGTCTCATTATGAGCCGACTTACCATGTTCATAAGGAGTAATAAAACTGACATTACCAATACTGCATACCAAAACAGGGTAATGGCTTATAAATATAAGACAAGGGGTCTCATCACGAGCCAGCTTGTTCAGTTTAATTATAACTAGTGAATGGAATTGTTGTTAACTGGCTACCAAACCAGAACAATGGCTCTTAAAATAAAAATAAATGAAAGACAAAAACATGAGATAATAGGTCTTATGAATTTATCTTTTAAAAAGTCATAATTTTAGTTGGATGGGACAATGAATGGTTAATGGTTTAAAGGTAACCCTGTCGAGACTATGAACGTTTGCTGGCAGCAGAGGCAATACCTATGGCAATAGAGTATATTATAAAACCAAAACCTGGAGAAATCCACTTACTTCATTATTAACACCAATCAAAGCTTGAGATAACCCAAGATGTTTTTATTCTTAAAAAATTAGAAAGAAATTATGAAATGATTTTTATTTCTTTTTCATAGTTACATTTTATTTGAATTATCCTAAGATAGTTTTCATTATCTTTAAAAATCTTTACTTACTAAAGATATAGTGTTCATTTTATTTTTTCAGAGATAACTGTTTCTTTCAGTGAATCGCCAATTGTTGTGACCAGCAACAACCCCCATTTTTATTTAATATTAGTAATAATACTAAATAAATGGGGACCCTTAGTTAAAAAATCCAAAAAATCAATTAGGATTTGTTTTCCTTTTCTAATAAAACTTTCTATCATAAACTTATAGAAATCCCTTAGAAATAACATTAAGAAACACTTAAGTTTATGATAGATTACAATAAAATTGCTCTTTAAACAAATAGCGCATCCATAGCAAAATGGTATATATCTTTTATAAAACTGAAAATGCGATTTTGCGCTTTTGTGATAATGCGATCCCAAAAGCTTATACAATAAACGTATTGGTCGCAAATCGCATAGCGCAGAAAACAGAAGTGATTAATGAATACCTTTTGAGCTATTTTCAATTTTGCGCTTTTGCGAGATTTGCGATGTGCGCTTTTGCGCTATTGCGCAATTTCCGCTTTTGCGCTATTTTACATAACTGTGATGGCTTCATTTTGCGATATTGCGATATTGCGACATTACGATATTGCGATATTGCACAGCAAATCGCAGATCGCAATGTCGCAGATTCATGTAGGCGCGTTGTCCAAAGGCAATCTTACCATATATCAAATCTGTTATGCGCTTTAATGATTAAATTAAATGATTGGATTGACAATTAATGGTAAATAAGATTGTGTTTGGATTGAAAGTCGTTTCACGATTAAAATATTATATTTCATTCGCTTTCACATTGAAAACAGTCTCATCACCTTTCTTATGCCATTACTCTCATTTACTCGTAAAACGCAGGCACGAAGGAGCAAACGTCTATACAAATCTTTCACTAAACACTATGGGTAAGAAGGAGAAGAGCTCGAGTTCTGAAAACAAAGAAATGGCTTCGCTGTATGCAGACACCGCTTGTAATAAGGATGCCGGTATATCCACTTGGGAAGGAATGTATAATCTGTTAGAAGAAGAAAACCCTGTGGTGATGAAAGTTGTAGCTACAGCAGGTTCTAGTAATACGTCTGAAGCAACCCTCAAAGAACTGGCTTGTTCATTTCTACATAGGATAGCGGCAAGGCCAAGAATTCTCCCATATACAGACATGGTAAGATGGGTGTTGGACAGCACTGATATTTCAGACAGACAATTCAGAACTCCAGCTCAAGAGCTAATTGGGTCATTCACCACGGAAGATCTGAGATTAATGTATAAGTTTCCAGAACCTCATGCGCCTTATAATAAGCAATTTATGGAAGAATTTTCCAGAGAACATGCGAATTTATCAGAATGCACACAGGAATGGACCAAAAGAGATGAACCATTGAAGAAAATCAAACACGAGTGGACAGTACCAAAAAAGGATGTTTTAGACGTTGTTCACAAGTTCAAATATCCAAGTGGGAAAATTGACACAGTTTCTACCACAAGATAAGATATGTAAGTTTGCCAAAATTAGCCTCTATAGAGATTTTAGAAGTTACTAAAGAAGCTATTGGAGGTCAGGAGTTCTCAGAGAAACATAAAGCTCTTCTTGAGAAAAGTCGGGAGTCGAAGAGACTTGAAATAACTATAAGAAAAAATGAGGAAACATAGACCAAATTCAAGGCACTTAATGCTGAGCAAGGAAAAAGATGTGGAGCGTGTTCGGTGCAGAGAAAAACTACTGCGGAAGGACAAATCAATAAAAAGAAACTACTTTGGCTAAAAAGTATGATATGAGAAAATGGTGAAGCAAAATCAAGATGAAATTGCAAAATTGATAACAGAGCAAAAGGCAGAAAAGGCAGCAGAGGAGGCGGCTACAGCGGCAAACATTCTTACTGATTGTGTAAATGAAAATTTACACAAAGCTAATTTGATTCCTGAAACTGTTCCAGGATATCTCCCACAGGCAAGTCAACTGCAAACAGAATGGAGGCAAAAGGCAGAAGAAAGAGCAAAATCTATCCAAGGGCTGACGAGATTGAATTGGGACTCATACTGGATGTACTTGGTGAAGCCACACAGTCAGCACAGTGCGCTTAATTGTATAATCAATGCTACAGAGAAGATTGCTCCTACACTTGCCGACTCTGTCTTTTCAGGACAGTTGAATTCTGAAGTCGGTCAACCGCATCCTCTCAAAACTATGCTAGATGCCTGCAAGTTTAAAGATCAAGTTCATAGATAGTTAGATTTAGTTTTAATTTTACTGTATTTTAGCCTAGGAAAAGGACGTTCATTGAACCGAATCCTTAATTTTTGTAATAAGACTATTTTTAGATTTAGATAAGTAGTATTTAAACCCTTCTCATGCATTTAGAGAAGGGTCCTGGATCTTAATATTTTTTGACTTGGAGATTGCATTTCTGTACTCCATTGTCTTATATATTTTTAAAAAGGATCACATCTGGTGATTTTCATGCGGAATTATCTTTGAAGTGTTGCATTTTTGTACCTTGGAATTTGATTTTGCATCAGAGTTACTGGATTAGAATATCACATTGCATTTGAAAGTCTTCGAGATGAATGAGGTATTTCTATCCTTTCACTGTTGATTTCTTTTGTCTTATGATATTCGCTTTAAAATTGCTATCATTTATATATATATTTGTTTTCACAACGCTTCCTTTTATATATCATTTCTGAGTATAATTGAAACGTCATCTTTCATAAGTATATATATAGATGGTATACAATGATGAATGCAATATGCTAATACAACTCTGTTTAATTTCTTAAACAGAGTTATCTTTATTTGTTTCTGCACATTTCAATTTAAATAATAATACATTTTCATGGTTATTGTTAAATTGGAACAATCTTAAGTTGTATTCACATATAATTACCCAGGTTAGTGTTAGAATTTCTTTATCAGTATTTAGTTTAAATTAGATAGTTTTATTTCAATTAATTTAGTCCCATTTCCACCCATCTAAACCAATCCATTTAGTTATAAGGAAACTGGTCCTTTAAATCCAGTCGGAGCCACCATACCAAATGGAAAAGGAGCTGTCTTAAGGTCCCAACCGGGTGGTTTTCCCTGATTTTTGAAGCAGAGATTTTCTAGGCTTCAACAGGACCCAACCAAGATCTAGGTCATTTGGGATTGGCCAGCCCCAACCACTCTAACAAAGCTCCGAAACTTTCTGGGTCTTGCCAATTTCTACCACATGTTCATGTTTGGGTTCTCTCATATCACTTGGCCTTTGACTCAAGTCACCAAGGGAGGAGTGAAAGAAAACTTCTTTTGGTCTTAATCTCAACAGAAGATGTTCACAGATTTGAAGCATCGTCTCTACTCTGCACTAGTGCTCGCATTACCAGACTTGCAACAACCATTTGAGATCGAGACAGATGCCTCTGACTATGTTATTGCGGTAGTTCTTAATCAACAGGGGTATCCAGTGGCATATCACAGTGAGACACTTTTAGACACAATCTGGAAGTATCCCACCTATGAAAAATATATGTATTCCATTGTGCAAGAATGTTGATAATGGAAGCATTACATTTTGGGGAAAGAAACATTCATCCACACAGATCACCAACCCCTGCAGTTCATACAGACAAAAGGGAAGTTCCAAAACCATCACCATTAGAAATTTTCCACAGACCTACAACAGTTCCATTTGAACATCAAGTACAAGAATGGAAGCACCAATAATTTTTCAGATTGCCTTAACCGACCACTGATCATGGTGTTAGGGATCTGTAATCAGCAATATTGGAAAAGTCCGATCACAAAAACAACATCATTTCAACCAACTTTGGGATTCTAGGATCTAGCCCTCCTGAATCCGGAGATGGATCTCTCCAATAAGTGCAAAGATGGATTTGTCTTTGAAGTTTGGGGTAATAATATTAGGCTAGTTATGAAGGCCAAGGGTTTGTTTTGGTTTTTGGATGGTTAAGCATGATTACTATTTGAGGTGGAAAGTCCTAAGTGCAAAGAGTTTCAAAGGTGAAAAGTTGCAAGCAAATAGAACAAGCTTTGGCCAGGAAGATAGATAATTGTAGTTTTTAGTCCATTGGGCTATGGAGTCATAATAGGGTTTAATTGGAACAGCAAGAGGCAAGAGTGGTCCATGGGGCAAGTCATCTATGTCTAAGGATCTCTCTGAAGATTGATTTATGGAATGAAATGATACAACAAGAGGGAAAATTAAACAGATGCAGAACAAAGAGCAGCCCAAGATCTGGTAAGTACTTTTAAACTAGCCAACTTTTGACATACGCTTAAGAAAAACATGAAAGAAAAATAGGATTTGGTAAGTACTTTTAAACTAGCCAGCCTTTGATACACTTTCACTAGAAAATATTTTAAAACAAAGGGGAAACTTGAAGGCAAATTTTGGAGTAGAAACTAGGGGGCTTGGCTCACCACAAATCCTATCCTAGCTCTGCTTTACTTGGTTACTCTCAAGACCAACACAAAGATAACACAGAATGACCTAAGATCTGGTAAGTACTTCTAAACTAGCCAGCTTTTAACACATTCCAAGAGAAACATTCAGACAGTCTTTGGGGATAATACTAGGACCAGGGCACACCATATCTTCCATAGTTCATCTCTACTTAACTAATACTGAACATAACATTCAAGAATAATATTCAGCTAAGGCAATAAGATGAGGGAACGCCAACATTCCTATGATTAAACTGAATTAAATCATTCCCAAATAACACAGTTTGGCAGAAAACATATAAATAAAGATTTTCAGTCAGAGAAGGTTACTGATATACAGTAGGTCCTAACTCTATGCATTTTTGTTATTTATAAGAGAAAATGAAACACAGTGAAAATAGAAACAAAATAACAAGTTACAAGTAGAAAAACATCACCGTCAACATAGACCAGGATCCCATAAATCAGCTTGTATTGATGCTCCAAACTAGTTACAGCTTTAAGTCCAATGCTTGAGTTTAGCAATCACCTACTCATCTCAGCCTAACTTATCTATCAGAAGCAGAGCTCCAAGGGCCAGCGAACACTATTTACAGTCAGAAGTTTAAGCTCAGATGTATTTCAAAGTTCTGCAACCAACCCCTCTCTCATCTTCTGCAGAAGTATATATAGAATAATGAGGAGGTGAGATCTGATAAAAGATATCATTTACAATTAATACAGACTTAATGGTTTCTTGGCCTTTGGGGGGCTCAATAAAGAAACTTACAATAGGTGTCTTCTGTATTAAATGTTTTTACATAAATATAAAGCTCGGTGGGAGCTTTTGTTGACCTTTGAGGCTCTGTGTGGTGTCAAAGTAACTCTGCAGATGTTTTTCATTAAGTTCCTTGGCAGAAATTACTCTTTGGCTATGTTTTGAGGCAAATATCTGATCCCGATCAATAAATTTGGCCTCTGATTGAATACTTTGAGGCACAGGTGGCATTTCAGTAGCTGGGAGGAATCAATTTGCCTCATATGTGGTGGTGGAGGCGTTCCTGTTGATAAAACACTTTAATATTTTCTTTAAACTGTGTTTTAAATTAGGGATTAGGCTTTTGATAAAAATTCTTAGTCGTGATCCCCGCAAAATCTGTCTTTAATCCTCTGTTCTAATAAATTTTGGTCTTCGTTACTGATACTCTCTGACTGTGCCCAATTCATGGCTTTTTCTGGTGTGCAGGGCTGTGCAGGGGTCGAATGGCATCAATGCCTGATGAATTATTGATAAAACGTGAAATTTAAACCCTGCGGATGATTTCTCTGGTGAATCAGAGGCTGGAGGTTCGTCACCCTCTGCTTCTGAATTTTCTTCAAAAAATGGCGAGAACACCATTTAAACCTTGAAAAATACAAACAAATATTAAAAAATCCTGCATTTATAATTTTATTGCTGCGGAGGACGTGTGCGGGAAGCGTGGCTGTTGGATGGCATCATCCAATGGTCAGGATTTGATTAGAGGAGTCAAAGGGAGGGTGGTAGAAGACTTTGAATCGGGGCCATCGATCGCGCAGAGATCGACGGTCGGGAGTAGAAATGGAAAGTCAAAGCGGAAAACGTTGACATGGGCAATCGAAATAGGGCGATGAAATGTGGGCCGTTGATCTGCAGATCAGATCAATGGCGGAGATGCTTTAATGACCACGCCGTAGCCTGGTTATTTGTCGGGCATCTTCAGTGAGCGATATCCGTTGGATGGCCCGCCCCATATCGGACGGTGGACAGCAATATCACGCTGGGTCCATGTCTGAACGTTAACGGGCGATGGACGGCGGTTTGGTGAATAGTGCCCAGGCCACGCGTCAACTGATGAGTGGAATTGTGGTCGATTGGAAGAAAACGACCCTCCGCTCGAAGGCGGTGCGATGGATACTGCCAGTTTTGGCAACGACAAGTGGATGGTGGGGACCACCAGGTTGATAGACTCCGCACCGTCAATCTGCAGATCAGATCGACGGTGGAGAAATTTTTGAACTTCGGACCGGTGGAGGTATAAAATATAATAAAACCGACGAGTTTTAATATATAACCAAGGTTTTAAACTTTGGACGAGAAATATTTTATTTGAAGCGGATAGGCGCCCGTCTGCGGGGCCGAAGGTTATATGAAGGGTAGTATGACCGGGGGCTTATGGAGGAAGGGGCTCAAGGTGATTGGGCGACGCGATAAGCGCTTAAAGGACTAGCGCTCGGTCCTGGCAGCTGGGCGTATGGAGGGGGGGTTAAAAACTTAGCCCAAGGGGGCTTAAGTCCACAATACATAAAAAAATATGATTTTTATGGACTTTTGATGATTTTCAAAGGTTTAGAGGGGTTCTGATAAGGCAAAGAAGGAGTCTTTAAACCTTATCAAAGGGTTTCTGATGAAGGGGAAAGAGAATAATCATGAAAATGAGGCATTTCATGGGGGGAAAGGAGAGAACAAGAGGTTAGTTTTGGAAGAGGGGAAGGGGGAAAAATGGTGTTTGCAGTAGTAATCTGTCTTGGAAATCTGCAGGATTTATGGATGTAGAATAGGCACAGTAGTGAAGATTTGGGACAGAGGCAGGAGGCCATCTAGAGTCTTCAAGAGCCAACACTTTTAGTAATAAAATATGTTCCTTGAAGGCTCAAAAAGTCTTAGCCACCTTTTTCTATAACAAATTTTATAGGTGGCTAACACATGGCGTTAACCAATGTTTTCAACTATTGTGGGCACGAGACTTCAGGTTGCCCGCACTTCTACAAAAGTGATCCACAATTCAACAACACATACCAAACGCTCCTGGAAGGTAAGAAAATTCCATATTTTCACCTCCAAGATGAATTTTTATGCCACCTGAGACACCTCTGTGTTACTTCAAGAGAGCATTCCAAGATTATTTGGGCAGCACAAAAAATTTGGGTCGCTGGACAATTCGGGATCGAGAAAATAGTGGCAATACTGCAGAAGTATTTCTATTGGCCAAACCTTCAACAGGATGTCAGGAAGTACATCATATCATGCATTGCCTGTGCCATTTCCAAACTGACCATCAAGAAGCAAGGCTTATATACTTCATTACCTACCCCTAGTCGACCTTGGGAATCCATCTCCATGGATTATATGTTAGACCTTTCTTCTACCAAGCATGCCAACGACTGCATTTTTGTGGTCGTCAAGAGATTATCTAAGATAGCCATTATGGCGGCCTACAAGAATAATATCATAGTAGAAGCCACTGCTAAACTCTTCTTTGAACGAGTGTGGGTACATTTTTGGATCCCATAGTTCATTATCTCATATAGGGACAACACATTCCTCAGTGCATTTTGGTCAAGTCTCTGGTCGATGTTGGACGCCAAGCTAACTAAGTCCACAAATTTCCACCCCCAAATTGATGGCCAAACAGAGGTTGTCAACAAGATGATCATACACATTACGCATGTATAACTCGAAGCATCCACACACATGGGATGAAAGCCTTATCTGTGTCCAGGACATCTATAACTAGTCTCTCCACAACTCAACTGGCTACAACTTCTTTGAGGTGGGTTTGGGATTCCAACCATTATGTCCCTTTGATGTGGCCATAACATTTGCAGCTACTCAGGAAAATTCATCTCATGTCCAGTCTGAAGCTAACAAGGCGAACAAATTCATTGAGCACATTCAAAACATCCGCCAACAGGTCCATCACATATTAGACAGAGCCAATGCTAATTACAAGCAGCTACATGATCAACATTGGGTGCCAGACAAGTTCCAGGTGGGCGATAAAGTTTGGCTACATTCGCAAAAGGAGCGCCTCGCTGGATCCCACCGCAATCTTCGGCCACTCCAATATGGGCCATACATCATCACCAAGGCTATAGGGCAGAATTCCTTTGAGCTTAATATTCGACCATTCCTTGGTCTACACCTAGTGTTCAATGTGGACCGTCTTCGGTACTACCTTCCACCATTGTTGGACACCTCCGACATTGTAGAACAACTCACACCAATGGAGTTAAAACCATACTACATGGAAAAAGCCATAACTGATCAGATTATAGATACACAGATCAAGAAAACCTATCATCAGAGGATCCATTATTGAGTTGTTAAAGCAAGCCAAATCCCTCACCAGGGCAAGTGGTTCACTAAGGACCAGGTTCAACAGAAATTTCCTCACCTCATGGAGGCTTTGCACGCAATGGGGACCATTGCTTCCTAAGGGGGGAGGAATGATCCAAGTGGATATTGGTGGCCACCCACCTATTCCACCTTGACCTCCAGTCGGTTTCATCAATTTCCTTGTGTATAGCATCATTTAATATTTTTAGAAATTTTTCGGAACCTGAACTTTCGGAGCAATTTTGACCCCATAAATGATATTTTTTTGAGGTCCGTTGTAGGCTCATATCCCATTAGAGAAATTTTTAGGTATAAAATGGGCATCTGAAGAAAAATGTACAACCAAAATAGAATTTATAAGAACCAATAGGATTCAACATTATGATGTCAACCATGGGGGATGATTCACCATTTTTGGGGTAAAAAAGTAAAAAGATTAAAAAATAATAAAACTACTTTTTCAACTTGTATTTTCAACTTAGATCCCTAAGGTTTTACTCAAATTTCGAGTGGGATTACTCGTTGGATGAAAAATTTAATTCTTCATCCAAGGAGTACCCATGTTGCATACTTTCTATGGACCCCGCTACATGAAAAATGAGAAATACATGAAAAAATGTGATTACAATCACTTTTTTCATGTATTTCTCATTTTTCATGTAGTACTGTCCATTTAAAATATGAAAAATGGGTACTCCTTGTATGAGGAATCAAATTCTGCATCCAACAGGTGTTCCTTCTTGAAATTTAAGTAAACCCATAGGGAGATAAGTTGAAATACGAGTTGAAAAAATAGTTTTTTCTTTTTTCCCTCTAAAATTTGATGATGTAATATAATATTCTTTTATTACTTCCACTATTATTTTATAATTTCCTTAGGAGGCCCATTTTAGACCTCACAATTCCCCTTATGCATAAGAAAGGGCCTATGGAAAATCTTGTAGTACTTGGAGAGATATTTCTGATGATACATCGTATGCGCCAAACATAGATAATATGACCAAGTTATGACCACAGGAAGCTAGTTGTCCAACTAAACCCAACGAGGCCCACAAAATCTTGGCATTCCATCTCCTGGGGTTATGGTTTTGGTTTTTTAGGGTTTTCCATGTTGTTCAATAATAAAAAGGCCTTGAGCCTCATTGTAAAGAATTTTAGAGGCATGTAGCCGCCACATCCCTTCTCAGAGATAAGCTACCATCGTATGACTTAGTTTATTTCCATTTTTTCTGTAAGCTTATTTCAATTATTTGATATTGTTGAAATGAAGTTCTATTCCTACTACATCTCCGAGTTTATGTTTATTTTTGTATTTTATTGTGTTCCTGCATAAGTTTAGATCAAGGAGTGAGGGAAGATCGTATAGGAGACGCTTTAAGGGTTGAAAACTTTATAGAGAATATCATGAAGATCCATCTAGAGGTACAAGAAACACTGTAGAAGTTGCACAAGAAGTATAAGGTCAGGCATGATCAACACATAATAGAGAAATCATTCAAGGTGGGAGATAGAGTATGGTTACAGTTGAACAAGGAGAGGCCTGGTAAGAAAATCAAGGCTCTGAAATATGGTCCCTTTGAGATATTGGAAAAGGTGGGCGATAATTCCTATTGACTCAGTGTACCACCATATATGTGAATTTAATCAGTTGTGAATGTAGATAATTTGGAACTCTATGAGAATTGCATGTTAGATCAGGAAGAGGAACATGTCCTACCTTCTATGGGGACCAGATGCTCAGGAAGAGTTGAAAGAAGGTACAGTTTTTCAGAAGAGGTCTAGAACTACAAGACAGGGGAAGCATGACCTTTGGCAGATTGGGTTGAAGGTACAACTTCCAAGAAAAGCTAAATGGTACACCAAAGAGAAGGTGGAGGAAAATTTTCCTCACCTCATTTAGTAGAATATTTTGGGGACCAAAATCCTCCCAAAATGGGAAGGTGTGTTTCATATTGGATCACTATATTTTTGTCAGTCCATCTCGATGCATCGAAGTGGAAAAAGTGGAGAAATCATCTCACAGGATCGTTTTTACCGATGGGATCCAGTTTGGATAAATGGGGTCTAAACGGTAAGCGTTTTGAGGCATCAATGACGTTTTTTGGGGGTAATTTTGTTTTTCTTTAGCGTAACATCATTTCATGTTATTATACACATAAAGATATTTCAAACGGCACAAGAAGCGCATCAATAAAAGTCTGTATGAAAAAATTATGCCACTTAGAACTTGATGTTGAGATTCAACAAGAAGATCCTAGTGAAAATTATGCACCTACACTAGGATGGAGCCTTAGGCTATTTTTAGGTGGATGTCTATTTATAGATGCATGAGAAAATTATATTTATAGATGAGGTCTATTTATATATGTATATGCAAGTTCTATTTATAGATTGCATGTCTATTTATAGATGCATGTCGACTATTATTATCCCTTAATATTATTTGGACAATAAACAATAATCTATTCTCAATGAGCACTTGGAAATAGTTAACTGAAGTGGAAGATCAGTTAGCTATAGGAATTTCGAGTTGAGTGGTTGGTTGGTGGGACATGCAAGTGGACTTAGTTGTAACTGAGTGATTTGAAGTTGTAACAGAGTTGGAAGTGTAGTTATGAAAGTTGTAAAGTAGTTTAACTCAGTTAAGTGAGTTAAACTCAGTTGTGCTCGTTGTAACTGAAGATACACTAGTGACAAATCAAGCGAATTAATTATTAAGTAATTCACAATCAGTGGTCTCACATGCAACTGAAGATTTACTACTATTAACTACATGCATGTCAGATCCAGTGGAGACCCATTAAGATGTAGGTGAAAGGGATAGATTGACTATCAGTTGTGACATTATCAGTTGCACACATGCAACCACACACACATTGGATGTGCCCATGAGTATTGCACAGTCAAGGCAAGCAGGATTCCATTCATTCAGGGATTGCACAGTGGAGGCAGGTTGTCTAGAGATAGTAAATTGGCTAAGTAGCTTGCCAATTTTTATAGGATAGTATGAGACAGTTAACTATTGTACTAAGAGCTCTTGGATTGGAGCTTTGTATGCAATTGTTTCATGATCCATGATATAATACATAATAGAAGATAGTGGTATTTTTAGTTATATGCTTTCCCCGGGTAAATTATATGTGTTATGTGTGATTGAACTTTCTTCATTATATTGCTATTGGCGATTGTGTTTTAAATTCCGTAAAGATTTCTATATTTAACAGTGGCATATAATTATTAGATCAAGAGAATCCAGGAAATACATATTTTGTATTAAATTTATACACTTGAAATTCTTGTTTTCACACCTATAGTTCAAGAGGATGTCGCGTCAACCCCCATTATTTATGGAAAATGGGCTAGCCATGTGATTATGATGTAAATACTCTAGAAGAGTCTATATTGTAACTATAGTTAATATTTTATGTGGTCAAAATTAAACACTAGTATACTCTCAGGTTGTGTTATAACAAAGCCACTAGGAGGAAGAGACATTCCATTCTTTCGAGAGAATTTTGTTCCATAGCTGAGCAAAAGTAGCTAGGAGAGATAGGAGATAGATCACACAGACGTGATATGTGCACGATAGCAACCCACGGGCCACATACATTACTTCTTTGTACCTGCATCCATATTACCAGACAAAGAAAGAGAGCAAAGCGACCTCACCTTCCAGCTGGGTTTTTCTCCCGAAAGGGTTTCCCAAAGATCATATCTTATTTCTTATGTGTGTGAGAGCATATTTTGTCATTCTCTACTTTTTATGCATAATTTCCATTCGTATTCATGCACTAATTATAGTTAAATATAAAAATCTATAATTTTAATAAAATTGTAATAGTGTAAAAATTCAGTATTTTAATATATTATTATCAGATCTGCTGTGACGAACTATCCATTGGAATATATCTACGACAGTTTACAGATCAGGTTTTTAGGTCCTAAACTTTTGAATCCGTTTTGAGGACCTAAACGGTGTGTTTTGGGGAAACAAGAAAAACTGAGACAATTTTTTTATTTTTGTATTTCAAATTTGTTTTCCTCTGATAGACCTTTCTAACAGGCTATCATGCATGCCAAAAAAATATCGTATGTCAAAGTTACGGCCCTAGAAATTTGACGTTCCAACTAACCCCATCGAGGCGTATATTTGGCACTTCATCTCCTAGGGTTAGGTTTTTGAATGTTTAGGGTTTATCATTGTTTCTTCATGATAAAAAGGCCTCAAAGCCTCATTGTAACACAGTTATGAAGGCATGTAACAATCACAAATATTCGCATAGATAAGCTACTGTCGCTCAAGCTAGTTTTCTTTCATTTTTCATGTAAACAATTTTCATCATTTACTCAATTTATTAATTGAAGTTTAGTTTTGTTGTATCTCTTTGTTTTTGGTTTAAATATGTGTTTTCATTTTGTTCTTGTATAAATTCAGTCACAGTGAGAGAAAATATATTCTTGGATGGGTGTACCAAGTAATCGAAACAAAAACTGGAATATTTGTTATAAGCATATAGGGGTATTTTCCAGGACCCCAGAGGGATGCCTCCTAATAGGGAAGTGGAACACAAGATCTAGCTTTTGTCGAACTCCATGTTGCCAAATATTGGGTTGTATAAGACATTTGTTATCGAAGCAAGTGAGGTGAAGAAGCAGTTGCAACAACTACTAGAACAAGGTGTCATTTGACCAAGTACCTCATCATGTAGGCCACCCATCAACATTGTGTTAAATAAGGACGAGAATTTCCATATGTGAATTTATTATAGGGAATTAAACAAAATTATGCTCAAGCACAATTAGCCCCTACCTAGAATACATGATTTGTTGTATTAGATGCAATAAGCCAAATATTTCAATAAGTTGGATTTAAAGTTTGGATATCACTAGTATCGAGACATAGAAGAAGATACCTAGGAGTTTTCCTTCAAACCCATGAAAGGTTTGTATGAGTGGGTATCCATGTTGTTTGGCCTATGCAATGCACCAAATAAGATTATGAGGTTAGTAACTGATATATTGAGCCCTTTTGTAGATCCATTTGTTATTATCTATTTGAATGATATACTAGTATACAATGCTACATGGGAGGAAGACATCTCACATTTGATGTAGGTGTTAGAGACATTAAAGAAGCACCAACTACTAGCAAATCTCAAGAAGTGTGAATTTAAAAATAACCTTTGGTGTATCTTGGGTATGTGATAGGTGGAGGAGAGTTGAAGATATATCCTACCAAGATGGAGGCCATCATGAAGTAGCTAGTTCATACTAAGTTTTCTGAGGTTACGAATTTAATTTGGGTAGCAAAGTAACTAAGGAAATTCATAGTCTCATTTTGAGTAGTAGCAACACCACTCCACACCATAAAAATGAGTGGTAAGATTTTTGAGTGGGGAAAGGGTTGGTGGAGGGAATTTAAGGAGTTAAATAAAAAGATCAGTCAAGAATAGTTTTGGCATTAATGAACTAGGTTTGTTATGGGAGTAGTCTTGATGTAGGGAGGTAGTCCTATATGCTAACATTATGAATTATTTTATGGGGTGTTTCTCAACTACCCTACATATGACAAGGAGTTATATTCCCCAGTGTAAGTTGTGAAGAAGTGGAAACACTATCTGATGGGAAAGGAGACAATAATCCACACAAGTCACTAGCCATTACAATACTTGTAGGCCCAAAGTAAGCTATAATAGATGAGGCATTACAAGTGGATGGGGTTTATACAATAGTTTCATTTAGTGATCAAGTACAAGAAGGGAAACACAAATAAGTTGGATGACATGCTTTTGAGGCCACCCACATCAAAGATCATAGCTTTGGGAACTTTGATGCACATGGAGCCATTCACCCATGATGCATACAAAGAGGCATGTTCATAGGATGAGGACTTCAAGGAGGTTCTTCAATAGTTTCATATCCAAATTCATGTGCATGATGGTGACAACACAATTGACCACCATATCTAGGATGGGACATTACTCTATAGTCTAGATAAATTATGTGTTCCTAAAAGTGAGAAACTGTAGTAGATTACAAATTCTCGCACCTCCAAGGTTGCAGGGGACTTTGGTATAAGTAATACAATGGCTAACTCACTGAGGTATGTGTATTGGCCCAAGATACAATAAAAAATAGCTAGGTTCATAAGAGGATGCATGCTTTGTTGTATTGACAAGCATAGTAACAAGAAACAAGGTCTATATCATCCCTTTCCTATACCCACTCAAACTCAATAAATCATTTCCATGGACTTCATGACATGTTTACCAAATACCAAGAAGGCAGGTGACTACTTGTTTGTGGTATTTGATAGGTTCAGGAAGATGTGTGTTATAATGCCTTGTAAAAATAACATAGGTGGGCAAGAAGCAATGAAATTTTTAAGATTTGTATTTATACAAGAACAAAATGAAAATGTACACTTAAACCAAAAATACATAGATATAGCAAAACTGAAATTCAATTAATAAATAACATATGTTGAAAAATAGCTCGAGCGGTTTGTGACAGCTTCATGCCTTCTGGAATGTGTTACGATGAGGCTTTGAGGATTTTTTATCATGAAGAAACAACGAGAAACCCTAAACATACAAAAACCTAACCCTTGGATATGAAGTGCCAAAAGGCTATGGGCCCCAATGGGGTTAGTTGGAATGTCAACTTCTCGAGGTCATAACTTTGGCATGCGATATTTGTTTAGCATGCACTATATACTTTTAGAAAGGTCTACCAAGGATAACAAATTTCAATTGTAAATGTCAATATTTTTTGACATTTTCTTGCTTCCCAAAAAAACATCGTTTAGGGCTTCAAAACGACTCTGGAAGTTCAAGACCAGAAAAATTGCAAAAAATTAAAAATTGTTGAAATAGGAAATTGTGCTGAAAAATATGAAATTGATAGAAAACATTATTGGGGGTCCAATTGGAATAGATAAGTGGCCACCAATATCCACCTGGATCAATCCTTCCACCTTAATAAGTAATGGTCCTAGTTGTGTTGAGTGTCTCTATGAGATGGGGAAACTTTCATTGAACTTGGTCCCTAGTGAGCCACTTGCCTTGGTGCAGGAGCTAGCCGGATTTGGCAACCTGATACAACAAGATCCTTTGTTGGTGAGTGTTATTAATTTTTGTATCCATGATCCGATCAGTTGTGGCATGTTTAATGGAATCTAGGTTGGGCTTTGTTGGTGTCAGCTACTCGGCAATGTTTGATGTGTCCAACAATGGTGGAAAGTATGGTCTAAGGCAATCAACATTGGATATTGGGTGCAGGCCAAGGAATGGGGGGATTTTTGCTTGAAAGTGTTGTCACCCACATCCTTGGTAATGATGTAAGGCTCGTATTAGAGTGGTCAAAGCTTCCGATAGACTCCTACAAGGAATTCCTTTTTCAAATGCAACCAAACCTTATCACCTACTTGAAACCTATGTGGCACACGATGTGGATCATGATATTTTTTGTACTTAATATTGGATTTATCCAAGATATCATGGAACTTCTAACATATGTGATAAATGCATTCAATAAAATTATGGCATTATCAACTTCAAATTGAACATGTGCAAATTCGGCATGTGTAGTTGCAAGAGGCATTGCAACATAAGTGGGACACAATTGGTGAAATCCCAGACCCACCTAAAATGGGATGTGGTCAGTTGAGCTATGGAGAGATCTATTGTAGTTGTGTTAAACATATGGGAGTCTCTCATATCATGTTCATGGATGCTTTGAGTTGTACATGTTTAGTATGTGCACTATCATCCAATTGATGACCTTTGTCTGACCATCAATCTGGGGGTGGAAAGTAGTCTACTTGGTGAGCTTGCTATCCAACAGTGACCAGAGGCTCAACCAAAATGTGTTGTGGAACATATTGTCTCAATCTAATATGATGGTCTGTGGTATCCCAAAATGTAATCCATCATGTTCTAAGAAGATCTTGGTAATGGCCTCTACTATGATACCCTTCATGTAAGTAGCTAGCATGGCCATCTTAAAAAATATATCAGTAACCACAAACACATATAAATTACCCTAGTTGGTAGAAGGAAGGCCAAAAATATATTTCATGGAGATGGGTTCCCAAGGCAGGCTAGGAGTGAGAAAGGGAGTGTATAAGTCTTTCCTCTTTATGGTTGTCCTAGCGATGGTACAATTAGTGAAGGATCTGATATATTTGCAAACATCCTATCATAGTTTTGGCCAATAAAATATTTTTGCAGCACGACAATTGTCTTCTCCATTCCAAAGTTCCATGCTACCCGACTGTAATGCACCTCCCGAATTATATTGGAACACTCACTTGAAGGAACACAAATGTGTCTCAAGTAGCACAACAATGCATCCTGGAGGTGGAAGTATGGTACTTTCTTGCCTTCCATAAGCATCTGGTATGTGTTGGTGAACTCTGACTCATTTTTTATAGTTTTGGCCATTCAGAAGTATCATGCCCACAAGATTTTAAAACAGGTGTTAGTGCTACAACTGGTGACTGACAAAGGAAATATGCAACATGATTGGCCCTTAAAGATCACTAAAGATCACTCTAACATCCTTAAAATAGCTCCAAGAGGGAGTGATTGAAAATAGTGTAGAATCCTTCGTGGCCCTTTTCTCACAGTAAGTTTCCCACAAATCCTTGGCGTGGGGGGCAACTTTAAGCAGTGCAAAAGTAATATTTTCTCTATTGGAAAAATAATGAACCAAAAAATAACCTTCCAATAGATTTATTCATTTATCTACATCATCTGCATCTATCTGGCCTTCGAATACAAGAATATCAAAGTTAACTTGGACCTTAAATGGGGTGGCACCTCTAAAGTGATTGTTAGATGAAGGTGCCTCGCTTATCGGTAACCTTCGAAGGATCTAGGAAAACTTATCCATTATTTCATTCCTCTATCGCTTGAGGACTTCTTCGAGAAACAATTTGATAAGATCTCCTACTCCCCCATCTTTCATTTTTTCTACCATAGGAGGCCATTAGGATCGACGATGATGGACTTGTAAGGGTTCAAGCAATTTGAGTCCCAAATCCTTAAATCCCGACCTCGTTGGGGACATGCATAAAAAAATAGAGAAAAAATAGGAATCTTTGATACCATTGATCTAGATTTATACAGGAACAAAATTAAAATGAATATTTAAACCAAAAACACATAGATAAAACAAAATTGAACTTCAGTTAATAAATAGTAAATTCTAGAATTTTTTGACATGTAGAATGAAAGCAAACTAACTTGTCAAGCGATAGTAGCTCATCTATGAGAAGAGATTTGATAACTAAATTCCTTCTAAACTATGTTAAAATGAGACTCTAAGGAATTTTTATCATGACGAGAAAATGAGAAAGCCTAAGCATCCAAAAACCAAACCCTAGGAGATGAAGCACCAAAATCTTATGGGCCCTGATGGGTTTAGTTGGAAGGTCAACTTCCCAATGTCATAACTTTATCAGATGATATTTGTTTAGAGTGCATGATAACCCGTTAGAAGGCTCTATCTAAGGAAAAAAAACATTTAATTACAAATATGGTATTCTAATAATGTTTTCATGTTTCCCCAAAAAACTTCGTTTAGGGCCTAAAAACAACTCCAGAAGTTTAGGACCCATAAAACCACCAAAATAGAAAACTTCCGAAATAGGAAATTGTGTTGAAAAATAGGAAAATGATAAGAAACAATGTTGGGGGTCCAAGTGGAATGGGTGTGTGGCCACCAATATCCTCCTAGATCACATTAACTCTTCTAAAAAACTATTTTTCTCTTAAAAATAGTAAAACAAACTTCTTGCTAGAGCTAATCAATTTCTTGGCTTGGTTGGAACTTACTAGTGAAATTTTTTACTTTCCCTTGCATGCATTAATGGTAAAGGATTTTCCATTATATATGAGGTGATACTAGTTGGCTCTCCACATGAATATTTCACCTCACATGTACTATAGGGACTTCCAAACAACATTCCACATACATCAAGGGGAACTACATCTAGTTCTACTTCATCAATGAAATTAACACCGGTAGAAAATATAATTTTGTGCTATTTGGTTGCATGTTATTCTATATATTTATTTATCCATCCTAATGGATATTGGCTTGGATGATCACAAAATTTAAATCCCAATTTTTTTACCAACTCTATTGCAATGAGATTTTCCTATGATCCTAAGTCGAACATAACATCAACCTTTATCTTCATGACCTATATTTTTATATGGAGGAGTTTGGTTTTTTTTTTCTCTTACTATTGTTGAAGCCTACTCATATTCACCTCCTTATGCATGTATATACAATCTTCTCATCCACGCCTGAGCTACTTTCCACCTGATTACTCGAATTTGTGGCGAGATTTTTCTTCTTGGTATCTCTCCTTTTGTTCTTAGGGTTGAGATTTGGATGCAACTTCTAGCACTTATCCTCTGTATGACATTCAATGTTACAATTAAAGTATAATAGTGGTTATTGGGATATTTTCACTAGTGTTTTATAATTGTCATTTTTTTTCCTTTCCCACTTTCCACTTCTTCTTCTCCTCCTTGGAAGCTTCCTGGTGTTCCTTTTGTTTTGACCCACTTGATTTTCCTTTCTTTTGGCCTATGTTCCCCATGTAGTGTGCCTATACACAAGCCTCATCCATCAATATGGGATTAAACAACATCACTTGCTTCTAGAAATGGTTGGGTAGACCACCTAGATACTTGAGGATTATGTCTAGGTTCTTTGGGGAAATACCTAACATTATGGTCATCTTTCTAAATTTTGTGGTGTATTCGTGTACACTATAACCTTGTCTCTACCAAAAGGAATGTCGTTGGATACACCATTCCTATTCATACCCAATAGGGTAAAATTGTGAATTTATGATGGTTTTGAAATCCTCCCATTTAGTCATTGGATGGTCTTCCTCCAACTTCAATTTCTCCATGTGGTTTTCCCACCAAGTAAGGGCATGACCCTCTAATTTTAGTGGAGAAAATGAAATTTTTCCAGTTCTTCCTCTATATGATGAACACTAAAATAAACTTATAATTACTCAAAACAATGATTTAACTTCGAAGTATCAATCTCACTTAGATATGGTGTGATGTTGACCTTTTCTTCTATTTTGAATAGGGACTGTGAATTGTTTGTGGGTCTTGAGCTAGGTTGTTATTTTTATGTTCTTTCTTATATTCCCTCTCTATTTCTTCTTGATTTATTAATTTTCCCTCCAATTTTATCTCTGCATTAGAACCCCTATCTTATCTGAATAGCCTAAGATTATTAATTAGGGTTTCCATGAGGAGGCTCACATTATGGCTTATATTGTGACGTGTGCTTCCAACCACGCAAGCCTCTCCTCTGCGGGATATTGAAAATTATTAATAGATTTGTTGGCCATGGATGGAGTTTTATGAATTTTAGATTAGCTAATCTTGATCCATTAAAACTACCCGCATTATCCCCAAATAAAATTTCTTTGATACCAATATGATCCGCAAACCACCTTGGATATTCCACTTGAAAATTCACCACAATAAATTTACTAAAATATATTAGAAAATATAAAATCTACACTATGAGGGTTTATTTCTCTTTAGACTTATAGATATACTAATTGTTATTTATTTCATATACATGCAAATAATAATTATTCATAAAATATATAACAGCAAAATATAAATCTCAAATCACAAATTAACACAAGATATAACTTGGGAAACTCTTTTGAGAGAAAACATGTTTGGAACGTGACGTTGTTCTGCTCTCTTTCTCTGAATGGAAAATGGATGCAAGTACAAAGAAGTGAAACCTATGGCCCATGGGTTGCTACAGTGCACAAACCCTCTCTATTTTCTCTCTCCTTACCCACTCTCAACTACTTTTCTCATCTATGGAACAAAATGCGCTCGAATAGAATGGAACCTTTTTTCCTCCTTATGGCTTGGTTATAACATAATGTGATAGCCTACTAGTGGTAAAGTTTGACTCCTTCAACTCTTAACTAGAGTTGCAATATTGACTCTTCTAGATTCTTCTTCATCATGACCATGTGGCTAACCATTTTTCTAGAAATAATGGGTGCTAACATGGCATCCTCTCGAACCATGGTGATTAAAACAGGAAGGTCAAATTTTGGGTGACATAAATTTTGCATACAAATATTGATTGATGTGATTCTTACATCATTAGAAACGTATCTATATGTATAATATTACTACAAGGTGTTTGCATAAGCAGTAAATTTTTACCCTTAAAAATGTCGTTTGATGCCTCAAACTGTTTTTGGAAGGTTTTGGATCCCAGTATGCTCAATTGGGAAACACCAATAAAAAATGATCCTATGAGCTAATTCCTCCACTTTTTCCACTCTAAAATCAACAATATGGATGGAAAAAAATATTAGGATCTAATTCAAATCAACATAAGGAAAATTAATAAACTAGGTTGGTTTGAAGTACTATCTAGCCAAGGATCTCAAGTTAACACTAGGTTTTCCTCACAGGTGTTAATAATAAATAAGAGTTAAATTTTACCTTTATTGTAGCTTAAATTCATTACAAAAGAACATTAATGATCTATTTGATCCTACATTTTAATCTACATATTGACGAATATTTCTTAGAGCCAAGAGAGCCTCCCCTTCATGTTTATCAATGGTTGTCATTGATGGCAACCCAAGCAGCACCAGGTGTTTCCCCTCCTTTTGTCACCAAATATTCCATGGAAATTCATTAATTCTAACCTCCATATATCTCTATATGGGTTCTCCTCGTCAATATTTTTCCGATGTTATGTGGCACGCGATGTAGTTCTTCACAGTTTGAAAGATATTTATGTTTGAAGTCAGAGACCCAGAGACCCCCATCTGTGGGCTAAAACCCCATAGAGTGATGATATGGAACTCTTTTATTGATTATAGGTCATCAAAAATAAAGAATTAAGGTTTTTTGTCATATTTCATGGGAAATTATCTTAACGAAATTTATCTAATCAATGTGTATCTTCATAGGAATTTCTCATTAATTAAAAAAAAAATCAAAACCCTCATCCATGAGGGCAATGATTCCTTTCTTAAGATTTAAGGTAAAGTATGATTAAATTTATTAAGTATCCTCCAACGTACATATGAGAATACCCTCCTATATTCATACTTAATTTATAAATAAATATTCCATGCACCTTTATAGGGAAGAAACTTTAATGAATGATCTTGTAGAAAATTTCTGAAATAGTTCTAGGTCACCCTACATGAGCAGTCAATGCAAGAATTTTGAAGGGTTAGGATTCTATTTCTTAAGCTTGTTGGTTCATTTTAACATTGCAGATCCATTTTTCAAGAAAAGTGAATGTTTTATTTGTTTCTTCTCTAGTTTGGGACTCATTGGGGGTGTATCTTTTCGGTTTTTTCCCTCAGCATTTTAGTCCAATGTTTGACCATAAAATTGAAGGTTGGATTGTAGAAGAACGTTTGTTAAGAGTGCATCATCTAATAGAACCAAGGATTATCTTTGTTGATTAAAGTATGGCTAGTCCCTTCGGTCCTCTTTATAGGGCATCATTTTAGAACCAAAAAACTTGCACAAGACCATCTATCAAGGTTTCTTCGTGGAAACCTTTAAAAATAGTCTTGTGCTACAACGAAGCGAGGTACAAAATTGCTCTCTCTTATTTTTCTTAAGGTTCATTGGAGCAAAGATAGTAATTTGTAGCTTTGAATTAAGATACAACCACAAAATATTGACATACTTAAATTATAATTTGAAGAAGGGTGTTGGATTCAGACCTGTCTTTTCTTTGGACAATTCGGTCTTGAATACTTTTAGATCGAGGATTTTCCAACTTTCAGATTTCTTGTAAATAACAATGTTTTTGTGTGTACTAAGGCTTGTAGCATAATCCTTAGGTATATTCCTTAGGTTTTTTGTAGGCATGTCCTTAGGTTTGGTTGGGCCATAGTTATAGTCATAGGGAACTTTTGCAGCTGAGGTACTACAAGACTTAAAAGTTATTCTTTCAAGTCAAGGATGATCTCTCTAAGGCACAAGAATGCATAACAAAAAAAGTCTCTTTTATTTGGTAAAGTGTTTGTGGATATGTGTTTTAATGATTAGGCCTTCTATTAAAGTTATTTAGAGCGAGTTATGAAGAGTTTTGGTAAGTCACTTAAGGACTATATAACGTCTTGTTTCATGTCTAGTATAGTGTCATAAAAGGAAGCTCAAGTTTAGGTTTGTATTAGGATTGACTTACATAGGTTACCAAGTTGTAAAGGCAAAAAAGGTTTCAAATCGTCTAGGTTTGTCTTGAAGAGAAAAATCTGAGATAAGTCTTCAACTCTATTAAAGATATCGGTGCCATCAAGAAAGAACCAGGTAAGTATTGGTGTGCCTCTTTTATTGGTTCATCAAAGTTGTTGTATTTATTTTGTTTTTAGCAGAATATCTCAGGTATTTTTATAGTATAATCAACTTTATTATTTTTTCACTAACCCTCTTTACAGGAAAAGGTAAGTTTTGTTAAGTGGTTGGGTGTTTTTATTTGGCTTTGGGTATTGGGTTTCGTTTGGATTGCAATTTTAACATAGTTCAAGCACTCTCAACTATTGCAACATAACAGGTCCACTAGTGACATCAAGTAAGGTAGCAAGGGACAAGAAATAAAACAATGAAGATTGAAGAAGAGCTCAAGGAATGAAGTAGTGAAAGAACAAGCAAGAAGTGACAAAAGAGTAGAAGCATTTCAGTAGTATTCACATCAATATCTCATTGTCTTGTAAAGGGTCTATCCAAAATTTGCTATCATTTGTAAAAAATTATACATCATTGTAATTATGTTATGAAACCAGCTCCAAAAATATAAGAAAAGAGAGATCAACGCCTTAGAAATAGCCTCTTCAAGGGGGCAACCTCCAATACATTACATAAATGAACAATTCTTGGATGATACAAATGACAAAAACCTCCTTCTATATATAGGAGTCCATGGGGCCACAATATAATCCTAGCCAACCTAACAATAATAATTTAAGGGCACAATAATAACAACATTGGGGGTGAAAATAATTTTCTTGGAAAATTTTATTAAGAACAAGATACAGGAGGCGGCGATGGAGGCGACTGAAACCCTAGGAGGCGACTGAAACCCTCGCTATGGCGGCTATCTACTTGTTGTTGTGAGGCTGGGGGCCCGTGAATGGTGGTGTCGGGTTATTTCCTGCCCCACTGTTAACATTGTTCTCCATGCTCTTTTCTTTTTGGTTTCTGCGTTTTGGCTTGGGGTTTGTTTACTCCAATCTCGGGAGCTTCAGGGACTGGTCGCCATGGTTTATTCTCAACTAGGTTTGGATACTGTTTGGCATATTTCACTGTCTGGCGTGCGCTGATGTATTGGCCCGGGGTTTCGACACTTCCTACGGTGAACAAGAATTGGTTCTCTACATTTGCTTGTCTTGGGGCCCTGGTTTGAACTATCTACACACTGTCTGGGTGGGGCCATCACTGGACTGCAGACCCTACTTGGACTGGTTTTGGGTCCAGTTTTTTGGCGTTTGCTCTGACCTACTCTGGCATTGTTGTCTCTGGCCTGTCAGCTGGACTGTTTTATTTCTCATTTTTTGTGGGAATCTGACTACTCCTGCAGGTTTATCTCGGATCTCGCCTGGCAGCCTACTCACCATCATGAGCCACTATGAGGATGAGGTGGACTACTCGGAGGATCCACTAGAGGGTGTTGATATTTGGGGCCTTGGCCCTCACAGCGATGTGGTTGGGATGTCCGACTTGGACCCAGCTCCTGAGGGGGTGCTGCCTACACTGGCCGATCTATCCAACGTGGAAGGAAGCAGCTCACCCATGGGGGACCTGATGCAGTATAGATTTGGCACGCCATCGGAGGCAGACACTGCACTATGGTATTTCTCTCAAGCTCCTCATGACACCATGGCGACTGATACTACCGGATGTGCAGAGCATTTCTCGGAGGTGGTATTCCACGACATCGGATTTGCTTCCCGATCGTTGAATCAGCTAAGTATTGGGGGCCCTCTCACTCATTATGTTACCTCGTCTGGCCTTTTGGTAAGTGGTGGTGCGCATCCGGATTTTTCAGGGCCTAATGTACAAACGGTGGCCTCCGGGTTTTTCGCCAACATCCCGGAGGACCTGATCCATCCGGAGAGGAATCACACGTCCTCTGAATCTGACACTCCTGTTGAGCCGAGACTGGGATGTAGTATTGCTAAAAATAAGCATAAAGTAACCAAAAACAAGCTCAGTTACCTCACTAACTTTGGTTGTGAGAGCGGCATGGAGGATTTGGGCCTCATTGCGGCCAAGACTTTGGTTGGGAAGGTTCGTGGCCGAAAATACTCTGCGTCGAGATTACAGAGATGGACCCGTGAGATCTGGAATGGGACTCTAGATTAGCTTTCGGAAGTTCAGGTAATGAAAAAAGGTTGGTTCTCTCTCACATTTGCTCACCCAGACCAATCCGAATGGGCTCTCAAACACTACTGGCATCTTGAGTTGCACCCTGTCTACCTCAAGAGATGGGTTCCACTGTTTGATCCCAGGAAAGAGAATGCGGGGGCTGGCCCCATTTGGATGCGGCTGCCGAGATTGCCCTTGCAATTTTGGAACGAATATGCCCTTCAGAACAATGGGGGACATTTTGGACTATACTTGGACCATGACCGCTCCTACTTGACTTTAGGCAGCAGAGCGGTGGCACGCATACTGATCTTCCTGGACACTCGGGATGGATTATATGAAAACTTTAACATGCTATTTGATGGAATGATGTGGCAGCAACCTCTGGACTACGAGGGCGTGCCATTTCGCTGCAGGAAATGCCATGAGGTGGGGCATTTGTATAAAGATTGCCCAAAGAAGGGGTTGGGCAAGATGGTCTTAAGGAAATCTTGTTCAATTGGCACACAGACTGAGCCTGTTAACAGCACCGAGATGGGAATGGTTGATCTGTCGATGACTGCTCCTGATTCTCTGAGCATCACTGGGATGATGCCGACTACATTCCCTACATGGACGAACACGCTCCCTAGATCTTGCCCACAGTCCTCGCCGGTGCTTTCTCAAGGCGTTTCGACCATCCCGGGTATTACTCCTTCCACTGTCTCTTTGTTTAATGATCGCTTTATCTCTCCTCCTTCTTTAAAAATTTCATCTGAAGATGTTGGCTTTAATACTTCTCCTTCTACTACTTTATCTTGCACTACTTCGATCATGCTCAACCAGTCATTGAAACTCCCCTCGATCAGTTGTTCAATCGCTGTGGCCCCTCCGTCTTACTCCCCCGCCATTCAGCACACATCAGCTGAACCATCTGTCTGCAACTCGTCCTCCTCATCGAAGACTCCATCTTCGAAACATAATTACTATCTTCGTTCCCTATCCCAGCCACTTTCTAGTGAGGCCTTCAGCATCGGATCTGGTCAGGGCTATATACCATCCAAATCCCGTGGTAGACCTTCTGTATTGGCAAAGGCTATCAAAAGGGCCAACCTAGAAGTGGAAGCTGGAACTCAATCATCTCTCATGCGGGTCCTTAGAGCTAGAAGACCCTTGGTGGTTGTTTCCTCATGATTTGTCTCTCCTACAACTACAGGGGACTGGCCAACCCCGATAAGAGATTGGCCTTGAGGGAACTGATTGCACAAAAGCCTATTGATATCCTATTTATTCAAGAGACGCTTGGTGCTGGCACGGAGGTTGTGGCTACCTTGAAGGCCTTTTTACCTGATTGGAATTTTATCACACTTGATGCACATGGTAGATCTGGGGGATGTGCATTGGGAATAAATGACAGAACCACTCGTATGTGCAACTGTTGGGACCGGACGGGTGTTCTTGCTATGGATGTCTTGTTTGGTATATCTGAGATCGTGTTTACCTTGATCATGTCTATGGGCCCTGCACCAATAGAGAGCATTTCTAGAACTCCCTATTGTCATATACCTTGTTGGATGCACCCCACATCATCATGGGAGGTGACCTGAACTTTTCTTTAGGCATTGCGGAATCTTGGGGACCCCAGGCCTCCCTGGATCCCTTGGCAGAGTTCTTCAACTCAAAACTCGGCGCCTCAAATTTTATTGACACTCAGACCACTTTGCTTCAACCTACTTGGAGAAATAGAAGGATCGGAATTGCTGCTTTGGCTCGCAGACTAGATAGATTTCTTATCAAGCAGCCTCTCCTTTCCATTTTGGCCCGTGTCCGTTAATGGGTTGGGACGGGTGGCAAATCTGACCATTCTCCTATTTTTCTGGAATTCGATTGTGATCCTATTAAGGCTCGTTCCCCCTTTAAGTTCAACTCCAGATGGTTGAAAGACCCCGAATACCACCTGCTGGTCTCCCGGGCCTGGAAGCACTGCAAACCTCTGAATAATCATGATCCCGGCCGGATTATCAATGACAACCTCATCTGAATAAAAAACCTCACTATTCAGTGGATTCGAAACAAAAAGAGAATGGAAAGGGAGGCACTGCACAATATTGAAATAAAAATAGCCCAACTCAACAATGCTGATCTTTTGGGATATAGAACTGATGATACCAGGAATCATCTATATGCACTTGAGGCCGAAAAAGCAAAACTCCCGAGACAAAAGGAGGAAGACTGGAGGCTAAAAAGTCGAGCCATTTGGCTATAGGCGGGCGATGAAAACACTAGATTTTTCCAGCAGCATGCAAATGGACGCAGGGCTGCTAATGCCATTTGGGAACTGACTGATCTAAATGGTTTCACTGCAAAGACGCAGTCACAATTGTCTGATTTGGGTACCATACATTTCACCAATCTCTATAGGGCACCAATGAACATTGATCTCCCGAACATTTTGCATATTACTCAGCAATTTAAACTCTTTGTGGAACATGAGCAGATGGATGATCTCAATGCAACGGTCACTTTGGGCGAATTAGAAGGTGTTCTGAAATGGTTCAAGTGGGACAAAAGCCCTGGGCCTGATGGCTGGCCCATTGAGTTTTTCATACACTTCTTTGATCTCATGTCGACTGACCTTCTGCTCATGATTGAGGACAGCAGAATTCGGGGTAGGATATATGATGGATTCAATACCACTTTTATTGCTCTTATTCCTAAATTGGACAAACCGACCAGCTTCAATGATTTCAGGCCGATATCTCTATGCAACTGCATATACAATATCATATCCAAAATTATTGCAAACCGCATCAAGCCTTTCCTATCCACTCATATTGAAAAGGAACAATTTGCATTTCTGAATCATCGGCAAATCTATGAAGCTATTGGGTCTGCCCAGGAGGCCCTCCACTCCATCAAGACCCTGCACCAGAAATCCACCATTCTCAAGATTAATCTTACAAAGGCTTTTGATCAGGTTAACTGGAGTTACCTACATCTTATACTTATCCACTCGGGCTTTCCTCATACATTTATAAACTAGATTATGGGATGCATTTGCCATGCCACTTTCAGTATATTGATCAACGGCACTGCATCTGACTTCTTTCATGCTGGGAGGGGCCTTCGTCAAGGATGCCCTCTATCTCCATTATTATATGTCCTGGTCATGGAGAGACTATCTATTCTCATAAAAAATGCAAAAGAGAGAGGAGTCCTACAGGGGCTCCGGCTCAATGATATATTACATCTCACTCAACTATTATTTTTGGACGATGTACTTATATTCCTTAATGGTTCTAGACAAGACTCTGTACAATTTTATCTTCTTCTTAAATGTTTTTGCAGGGCCATCGGAATGTCACCTAATGGTACCAAATCCTCTATTATCAAAATATTATAAGTTTCATATAAACTCCATGTTTTTATAAATTGTCCAGAATCAAGACCAAATCCAAGATAATAAAATTTAAATATGAAGATATAGAGGTCTTGAATTCCATATTTAATTATGGAATTATATATTTAAATCTGAAATTTATGAGAAATCGAAATAATTTAAATATGCTGTAAATTGATCATTAACCGCTTTTTTACCATAGTGATTACCCAAGCTCGTTTTTTTTTTTTTT